>JAQGBW010003022.1:0-17570 GCA_034698625.1 Julus scanicus
TGAAAACATTGTTCTAGTGTTTTTTGTGTATGTTTGGTGTGTATGTTTTTTTTCTCTTGGTGGATACGTAGCTTAACATTACCTTTTGAAACTTCATTTTTTTCTGCAAATAGTATTTGCTATCAAATATAGAAAAATTGAGGTTAGGTACACGGTGGATATTTCAATTGGATAATTACACCAAGAAAACATCACACTTAGCGAAAGAATGGATGCTATATAACGTTCCAATTTAACTTCATTCACTTTAAAAAAAAAAAACCACTTTTATGGAAGATTTTGGGAAGAAATATTAAAAAGCACACCATTTCTAATAAAAAAGACCTCAAAAGATTGCAATTGGATGAATGACAAAATCCTACTTAAAAGAGACGGGTAGATTCCATGCCAAAAAGATTGGTAGAAGTCACCAAACATAATAGTGTTCCTACAAATTATTAGTTAGTCACATACGATATTTTACATGTATATTTTGGATGGTGTCCCATCACTTATGTATATGTTGCAATGATTAAACGCATTGACCTCTTAGGCCTAATTTAAGTATAAAAAGATTCGTCCATATTCTTAAAAAAAGACACTTACCATTTCGTTATTTCTCGTAGTTACAGCACGACGACTTCCACGTTGAAAATATAATTAAATGAATATTTAAAAACACTTACAAAACGGCAAAAATCAACGGGTCTAACACTATATATTTACACAAATTGGCATCCATTTTATTTTTTTCCAGACGACAGCTGTTAGAGTTGATTCCTGGTGGCAGGAATGCGAACTAAGAGTGTTTTTTACTGTTGCAATTAAGCAAAAAAATGCACAGGAATTTTATGAGGATAGAACCCTCAGTCCTCGACATTACACACTACGATGGCGCAATCCATATGGTCTGCAGCTCATGAGTTTGGTTGTTCACGAATGCTTATGGGTTCAAATCCCGCAGATCTCATGAATTTTTTTCCAACTAACCTTTCAATGAGGTGGAAATGTGTTATTTTAACAATGAAATAAAAAACAGGAAGTAAATTAAAGCCGGCTCTCCACCAAGACGTACATTTATGTATAAACACGTTTTTTCAAACATATGCAAAATAAGTTTGCCCTCAGGGTTTGTTTCAGCCATAGGTGCAAAATTTTGATATTTACATATATTTCGAAATGGCGGGTGAAATAAATCCGGAGAACAAACTTTTTTGCATAAGTGTGTAAAAACGTGTATAAACGTGTACATGTACGTCTTGGTGGAGAGCCGGCTTTAGAGATAAGTATAAGTTCCAAAATGCACGCTGATGTGGAGAGGATGTAAAAGATTAAGTCAGTGGTGTAGTCGAGCTTATTTGAAAAGGTATTAAAAGTTTCTAAGCACTTAAGTAAAGAACTTTTTTAAGTTCTTGTTTATAATTTCATTTTTGTTTTGCAAGATGTTATGCGACTCACTTGACAGTGAATCCAACGACACAAATCGACACCTTTGAAATTTGGGCAAACATGATTGACATTTGCAAAACTGCGCATTAAAGGTTTACCAGCGGTGGTCTGAGAGCAGCACTTGGATAATAACTCGGAATTTTTTACTGAGATGAACTCACGCCTCTCAGACGGCGCTTTGAAAAGAAAGCAATCCCACATATCACCAATGCTATCAGTGATTGCCAACTATCATGCGAAAAATTTACGTTATATTTATAAAATGTAAATACCTATGTAAAGCATAGTCAAAGTTCCATTACTTCAACATGAGGCATTCATAACTTACTTCCAAGGAACACACATCTTCCAGGCCATCTCCACCTCACCACTTGGCCATCCTCTTCACATCAACGCCTATTTTGGAACTTATACTTTTATCTTAATGTACTTCCGGTTTCTTGAATTCATTAATAAAATTGCTACGAGTTTTTCACTGGAACATACACACTCCGCTTATAACTAGTTAAAATTAGACTTTATTAGAAGTTTGTAATATATTAATGGAATTAAATAGTTTTACAATTAGGCGCCAAATGCCATTTGGAATACCAGTGTTAATTAAACTCGGTGCTCTTATTAGTTTAAACAATAACCAAACTATAATTAAATTGGAAAACAAAGGCTGTACAATAATTAATATATCGATAGAATACGCATTTTGGAACGTAAATATTGTCATTAGAAACTAGTATTAAAACGATATTCATTATAGGGTAATCCTTTTAAAGCCAGTGTACGTGTTTCGCTATTGGAATACTTAGATGAAACGCCCCGATTAATGATTTTCAAACGATATAAATGGTGCACTGAAGCACGAATGCCATTCATTTCGAGCTTAATAGAATCATCACCGAAATGGATAAAATCTTAAGACCATACAATTACTTCTTTTATTTTGCAGGGATTAATATTTTTACTAAAATGATTAATATCAGAAAAGTATTGGTGATAAAAGTTGCTGCTTTAGTTGTTTTTTTGGCGATAGTTGGTAAAATAATTTCAGAAAATAACTACTTTAATTATAAAGAATCGTTATTGCTGACTTTAATTTTTGTATTCGCATATTTGGGCAATTTTCACTTCATCACAAAGCAAAAATCAACCTTGCTTGAATTAAATGCGCAGCTGAATTCGATCTCGTTTAACCAAGCTAGCATAAACAAAATCGGACGCTTTTCAAAAATTATTTTAATGATTCCTACAATTTCATTATTACTTTTTCCATTATTGACATGCGGTTCTTATATTAAATTTTGTGATTGGAGATTTGACCATCATTGTATAGAAGGGTTTACGTCAACAAAATGCCTAACAAAAATCACATATGTTATTATTACGCTCCCACTATACTGTACATTGGTCTATTTTTTTTACATAGTTTCTTACTTTACTTACATGTTAATTGGCTACATAATAGTTGCTCAAATGTGTCTACACGAGAAACTGAATTCTGCTGCTGATCAACAATCCATTTTACAACTTTCTGGAAAACGCCATCAAAATTTAAGTTCATGCATGTTGGTATTTTCTGATTTAAAAAAGTTAGATGCTGTATTTTCCCCATCACTTCTTATAACATACGTCACAATTGCTATGCAATCCATGATTTTATTATTGGAAATCTTCAATAATCATTTCAGCTATACCGGGCTTGCTACTTATGGAGGAAATATAGTTGCAATATTTTTGTTTTTTATATGCGTAACACAATCGCACAAATTGAGTAAAAAGGTAAGAACTATAGGAAGCTATTTTTTTATTTGAAATCTGGAAAGGTTACAATGTATGCTATTCTTTTGAATATAACCACAACGAAACGTGGTTACATTAAGGGGATCCATTTATAGTGGTTATCAATGAGTTGGAATTGTTAAATGGTTAAATTGGCATTACCCTGCATGATATTTAACAAAAAATTTCGTTTAAGTTGAAAGCTTCAATGTCATCGATGTGGATGTACTTTGACCGTAATACAGGCAACTCTGGAAACAATAAAAGCACTCTGGTTTGTATGAAAACTTGCACTTTGATAAGTTATAAATTCTACGCATAAATTTTTCTATTTCAATGGAACAGGAAGTTGTGAACACTCTATTTTACATTTCAACGTCGAGACATTGCGATCACGGCTTGACTCTTGGTGGAATTGAGGAGATCTATGATCTTAAGTTATTACAGGTAAGATTTACATGCAAGATTTTTTTTAATTATTAATATAATTGAAAGAACTTTCTAATAGTATTTTACTGATATCAAATGGATTACTCGTCAATTTTGGTTTATTTATGTTGTGTAAACTCGCCACACATTTCTCGCCTAAAACTAATTTTTAACTTATGTTCATTTTAATGACTTTTAATCAGATTGCCTTTTTTGTATGGGATATAATGAGTCTTACCAGCGCAATTTATCGTCAGATTAATCAACCTGACGCAACAAATGATCTTTAAATTGGAGAATAATTCTTTACGTGATTTCATCAATATCAACACCAAATAAAGTTACGCATCTTAATCGACTATATCTTTAAATATATATCATTATAAAGTACACATTACTGTTAGTATTTAAGCTGCAGAATAAGAATTTTTTTCAATTAATCGATTTCTATATTCTCTAGTAAATTAAGGTATGTGCCTTAAATTAGTAAACATCATTAATGTATTTACATTTATCTTTTAATAATCAGCGTAATAAAGTAGCCTACACTTGTGTGTGACGTAAATATTTTAATATTTCAATAAAATATGGATGCTTATTAAAGAATGTACGAGTTTATACATGTATTCTTGTCGTTAATAAAATTCTTGCGAAATGTACAAGTACGTGAAACTGACTTAGTCGTTCGTACCAGTAGAATTCTACATTATTTATTATTTGTAAATTTTCCAAACATCGGCTGAAATTATGCTGCAGAATCTTGTTTAACTAGGATATTCTACTGTACATTCAACAGACGGAATCCTGTTTTTCCTTATTCCATTAAGCAAAAATCAATCTTGCAAGAATTAAACGCGGAACTTAATTCATTCTCTCAGAACCAGGCATTAAGCATCATACAAACTGAACACTGCTCCAAATTTCTTCTCCTGAGTCCTACCATTTCGATATTACTATTTCCTTTATCGTGTTTTTGTTCATTCATTTAGAATTTATACTTTATTAATGTCAGAACTATTAATGTTATACTACAATGCCAGTCACTGAAAGCCAATTGAGTGTCTGTGAACAAATCAATGTACGAACACCATTTGTTGTTTCGCTTCACGAACGATGCTTCAGTTCACGAACACATTTCTCTGGACTAACAATCAAGTTATTTTCAAAATCTTAATATTTCAGATAAATGAAAACAGCCCCTGACAGGTACGAGTATAGGAAAGCCCGCATTACACCAATGCTAGCAGTGATTGCCCATCTTTCATAATCCTAAATTCTTTTTATCGCATCTTTCCAGATTATACTCAGAATCATCCGATTGATGATTGCTTTATCATAATATAGATTTCTAGACTAAATCCGATATTTTAAACAGTGTGGAACATCGTCTTTATTAATACCAATGATTTTAAGAATGTTACCAAAAGTCATCGATGGATAACTTGGTACCTGAAACGTTGCCAAAACGTTTTAAAATAATAGTCTATATATCTAGAATACACAATTGAAGAAAACACATTCCATGAATACAGATGTCAGTATTGCGAAACATCATTTCTTGTTGCAACTCACGAAAATCTAATGACGAGTACTATTGAAAATCTGTAAGCTAATCAATAGCCACATGCACCTGAATTTCGATCTGAAATTGTCCCCCATGTTTTGTTGAAACAAATTATTGATCACATTTGCTTCTCGTATCTTCATGATGCCAACATTGATTCAATAAATCAATGAAACCTACGATCGCTATATGGATACAGTATTTAAATACATGAAAAGTTACACCTGGAACATAAGTCAGTCATTACGATCACAGGAATAATTCGTACCTAAAATTTAAAACTACGATTCATGTTAATGTTTTTTGCAGTTTGACCTTAACTTAACGGCTGTGAAATGATTTGATAAAGTAATGTACAGGAATCCTGTACAATATGAGTAACTTCTTAAGGTTAAGCAATTAGTTTTGTTGTTGTCAAAACTTACTAATGACGTGAAGAATATGAAAACGATGGCACATTAAATACCGAAGTTTATCATTTCTATTAATTTATTTTTAATCATGCATCCATTTTTTAAATATTGACAATATGCATTGTTATATTAAACGCAGTGCGGCCTTTGCCTTAAAAGCTCCAATAACCAAACTATAATTAAATTGGAAAACAAAGGTAGTGCAACAATTAATACAATTAAAAAAGACTTAATTCAGAACGCAAATATTGTCATTGTGAACTAGTATTAAAACGATTTTAACTAGGGATATACTTTCAAAGCCAGTTTGTTTCACTAATGGGATACTTACAAGAAACGCCCAACGTTTTGCGGTTAACGATTTCCAAGCGATATACGTAAATGGTGCACTGAAACACAAATGCCATACTTACACATTGCATACTTACAAGAACCTTCAGCGAAATGGATAAAATCTTAAGACCATACAATTACTTCTTTTATTTTGCAGGGATTAGCATTTATCCCGAAAATATTAAATTCAGAAAATTAAGCATCGTGGTTCATGGAATGGTGATACTGCATGGGTGCTTTATTTAGTTTGTTGGCGAACAATTGTTTGATTTATCGGAATAGATAACACCCCTGAGCGTAAACATGCGTTATTCCAGGGTTTCATTTTTGGATTTTCATATTTGTGCAATTTTTTCTTGCTAAAATTTAATGCGGAGCTGAATTAGTTCTCGCTTAACCAAGCTAACATACAACAAAAATGGGAAACTGTTCGAAAATTATTTTACTAATTCCTACAATTTAATTATTACATAATTTTTAAAAGAATTTTTTTCCCGCCAATGTTAATTAACGCAAGATCTTGGGCACTTTTTGAAGTATTTTTTTGGCGGGAAAGATGAATCAAATTCTTTATTAAATTATTAAGATTGTATCAAAAATGTTTGAATCTTGTAATGAATTGATTTGGCAGGAATTGGAACCTTTGACCATCTCGTCATTACTTGAATGTGAAGTTCATGAGTTGACCTTTGACCTGTGGATGCATACTACATGTAGTAATGATTGGTGGGGTTATTTCCCCACCTTTTATTAGCGAGTTTAGCATCTAATTACACGACTGAAATTTATGATGACCTTAGCAGAACAAATTTTTGTTCGAGAATTTGCTAAAAATGTGTATTTCGCAAATTCTGTTCCTTATAAAAATGCAAAAATCACACGCATCAGGTGAACAGAAATTATATCTTACTAAGCAGCTAGGATTCTCATTTCAAAGCTTCAATTTACTTTGTGGAAGGATTTGGTATCCTTACTTACAATTTTTCGTTGTTTATTTGTGGTAAGTGAATTCTTGTAATGTTATTTATTAATGCAAATATTTACGGAAAATTTGTGTAAAGTTCTTTTGAGTTTTATTAAATTTTGAATAAAGTTACTTTTAATGTTCGTTTTCTGCTACAAGTTGAAGTAGTAATATGCTGTCAGGTTTCCTGAACACAACTGTATGGCAACTACTTTCTGTTTTGGGGCCATTGTCCACTAAACTTATTATTTTGTCATTTATATATGCTCTGTAGAGCTTGCAGAGTAACTGAGGCAATGGATCACGAAAAGAAAGTCCTCCAAGAACCAGAGGAGCAAGAAGTCGAGCAATTTGCCTACCGTCCTGGAGACGTCATCTTGGAGCCAAGTGACCCACTTATCAAGATCCTCTACAGTTCTTGTAGATTGACCCATTGCTATTCTTGCCTGAAACGCCCTAAGAAATTCAGGCTCTGCGAATGCAAGGTGATCGGTTACTGCAATATCTATTGTCAAATGGAAGACTGGGACAATTGCCATTATCTGGAGTGCCAATCGGTTACCTTTCGCAAGATCATCGATAGCTATGCCCATACTGAGCAACTGTTACTCATGCGACTGTACGTCTTCTTGAAACTCAATCCAGACAAACTGAAGGTCCAACACCGTATGTACGATGGCACTTACAGATGCTTCAATAACTTGAGTAAAAGCGAACAGACCTGGTCAAATATCCGGCACGTGTGCGGCTTATGCGGTGACCTGGCGGGCCAATTGCGGGTTGAGGACTGGAACGTGAAGACCAAAGACTTCCTTCGCTTGTACGACATCTTCCGGTTAAATTCGTTCCCCATCAATATGGAAGAAGACTTGGTCGGTGCAGGTATCTACTTGCCGTTGTCCCATCTCAAGCATTCCTGTAATCCCAACGCCCGTTGCTTTCAAGCCAATGGCCAGTTCACGGTGGAGGCTGTGGCCAACATCCCAGTCGGCGAACCGCCCACCATCTGTTATCTTCAGCCTTCCATCGATGTGGAAGGGAAGGTCCGCCGCAATCTTCTCTGGAACCAATATCGTATTGAGTGCAATTGCAAACGCTGCATGTGCGACGATGGTCAAATTTTTGACTTCGCTAGGCTCAACGCCAGATTTAGCAACACAACTGAGTATGACACATTAAATCGGCAGCTTCTTCCTAGCGAATGGAACTCGGAGGTGTACTCTGAGTATGAGTACCAAATAACAAATCAGGTAGCAGAGGTCCCAATCTATAACTCTCCACAACTGGCGAAAGTAAAAGAATTTGAACAGTGGGAGCAGACCTGTAGCCAACTTCTGATCCAGTATGGAGGAGACAACTCAATTTATCAGTTTACGAATTTCTCGGGATGATCTTTCCAACCACACAAGGAAATTTTTTTTGGAGAAACTGACAACAGGTAGCCTCTGGTAGCTGCAGTGGTTTAGTTACTGTTGACTTTTTAATGAGTTGGATTTTATTAAGGTTGATGTTGTAATTGGCATGATAGGCGATTTGCTAGAAATCATCAGTTACTAAGAATAGAAGACGCCCCTTGCATTTTACTCTAGAATGTGACACTTGGGCATATGTTCCATTCCTATTTGGCCCATCCTTGCTGGGCATGACAGTTCAGCATATTTTTCGGGATGGTCGCTTTGGAGGGTACTTTTTGAAATCCAATATCAAGTGCTTTAAATGTGAAGAGAACTTTTTAACATTTGGGATTTTAAAAATGGTAGTTATGCATGAAGTGATTTACAACAACAACAAAATGAGCGTGAGATAGCATGTTCCCGTTTTGTTTTAGTAATGCCATGTTTTTTTAAGTAAGTTAGTGGAACAGTTTCCACATGCGTAGCTGTGAAAAATGGTTTTAGCTAAGGGCATTTTTCACACATTTACATATACTATTTTTAAATAACATTAATTTTCAATATTTTATCAATGCAAGTGAATGGCTGAGGTCCCACGCCCAGTATTAAATGGCAGGTGTATTATAAGTTTAATATCAATGAATATATTCTACAGACAAACGATAAAATAAAGGTATTAACTAAAAGAAATATTCAATTATCCATACAAAAATTGTTATGTACACTTATGTTAAAAATCGCGTTTTCCAAAATTTTTTAAAAAGGTGGCATCTGGAGAATTCTTTTTTGTCAAATATTATAAACACTTGGCATGGCTTCACTATTGGGCAGTAATTGAGTACATTGTATGAATTTGAGTAATGAGTACAAGATTAGAGTGAAAAGACTAATTTGAATACTAAATGTACATAAGTAACTGAATGCAAATGTATTCAAAACGAAGGAGTACAATGCACTCGAGTTACAAATGTCTTTGAATATTAATGTAAACTGAAATTGAGTAGTAATCAATAGTAAGAATAGAAATACCTTTAGGTGAGTATTTGAGTAACTTGAAATGAGGGTCATCCTAATTTTGTATGGCTACTGATTACATCTCTACTTAAACTATAAAGCAAGATTCCACTGTAATTGTAATCAGTACTCCTACTCATGAGTACAACTTTCCCAACTGGTTTCACACAAACATCAAATATGCAAAGTAACGTTGCAGTTTTAATCATAATTTTTGTATTGCAAATATTGGTTTCTATAAACCCTATGATACAACTATTTTTCCTCTGCAACATGAACTAAAATTCTCATTTGTCTTTTATTCAAGACATTCCAAGACTAGTAGAGCATGTATGGTAAAGTATAATCTCATAACATTTAACTGTTTTATTTTCAAGTGATGATAATTCCAACAACAATTTGCTACAATTATCTTAATTGAAAGTACTTGTCGAATTTAATAAAATTTTAGTCAATTTGCCTCATTATCCAAAATATCGCATTTAATACTATAATATTCTTGATATGTAATTTTATGCACTTTTGGTTTATTATCCATGTTTAAGGAAAAATCAAACCATATAATTGTCAATATATGTATAATTGCTTATTGATTTTAAGATGCTTTAAAGCCACCAGATTAACAATGCATGTGGCAGATTTTCACTTCTCAACCAAATGCAGTTAATGATCACATGCACATAGATTTAGAACCTATGAAGAAACAACTGTACAGTGGCTACAATTCTTAGAAAGGCTGATGATAGTATTGCTAACTTTTGAAAGGACCTTTTTAATACAACAAATAAATGTATTCATAAAGACACATCGTGTCGGTGGTCGAGTGAGGTGCGGGGTTTGCTCTCCAGTCGAGATATTGTAGGCAACATAATTTCCAGGTGGGTGATGAAGGCTAATCATCTGACATTGGTATTTAGCCCTCGTGTTGCAGAAATTTGCCAATGTTAAAAATCAACAAAAAAGACATTGCATGATCATGTTTTTTTCTTGCTTACCGGAATGAAATTTAGGCAATTTTCGCTTGAATCCTGCTAAAATGAAATAAGTCACCGGGAATTTCTTCAAACTACTATCATCAGACACTTTTAACATTGGATGTTTTCATCTCATGGCCTTTATAACATCAGCAATAACGATGCAGCAAATCAACGTGGTTTGCTTTTTCTACACAATGCAGCTGTCAGTTCTTCCTTATTTGGTTGCCTTGAGAGGCTGATAAAGATTGCTTATTATGGCACTCATGATCTATAATCACTTTACAATTTCATCATCTACTGCATACTCCGTGATTAGTCCCGAAACTTCGACCACTATTTCTACGGTGTCAGCTGGGTTCAAAACAATTTGGCCGTCATCACCGTCGTATTCTGTGATATCAATGTTCTCATTACCTGGATGTGAAGTGCCCTGTCTCGCTTTCTGAAGTGACCTCGTTTTGCTGCGGGTTGATCTTGACACTGCCGAAGTTGTTATTGGTTTGGCCGTCCATGCATACTTGCAAGGAGTTGCATCCTTTAGCAATTTCCTTCGCGCATAAGGGACCCCTGAACAAAAACATAATTAGTGATTGACTCCTTAAAATCATTAACATGTGCAAGCTGTTTTCTGCAATGGTTTTCACCTTCTTTGATCATATCAGTTTCATTCTCAGCAAGCAAATCACAATCAACTTCCTCATCCTTGTTAGCCCGCAATTTTCTATGTTTTGCAGGTATTTGTGGACGTCGCCTGTGCTTTCTGTGTCCTGGTTTGTCCTACATTTCAATAAGTTCGTTATGTTACTTGAGTTTCCACAACTGTATTATGTGTAGTAGCAATATATTATAATAGGCATACATTGTCCTCATTTCCAAGGTTAACTGATGGAACAGGATTGTTGTTAGTTGGCTTCCCGTCTACGAAATGATGGGAACAAACCTGAAACAAATTGGGATTACTATATGGAAAATTGCTAAAAAATAACGCCTCTTGACGTAAATCTCTGACGTGCACTTTTTTGACATAAATCTAGTGTGGTACGTGACAACACACATGCTGCTGCTTCACACCTGACAGCTGTATAACAGGTTTTTTTTACGTTGCCATGGTGTTACCTAAATGCTCATGCGTGACGTTAGATGTTAAACCCAGGTACGCCATATTTAGATGGTAGAGGAGAGGCGCTATATAGCTGTCAGTGAACGATGCAAACATATTGACACTAGCATCCACATTTTTGGACTCACCACAGAATTTTTTTGGGGTTGAAAGTCTTTTCTGTTAACAGCCATAACCCACTGTCTGCGTATTGTTTCATTTCTTGGAAATAGGTGTAATGCATAAGGCAACAAGCAAGCGCAGTTGACACGTTTTTCTGGAGCATGCTGATCACAAATGCTATCCTTCCATTTATTTAAACGGTAATATCCATTGGTGCATCCAATCACCGAACACAACTGCCCCACCATGATTTCATGACAATATCTTCAAAGCGGTGCAACCACGAAAAATAAACATGATGACTTGGGTTTAAAGGGTCAATTTGTTTAGGTTAGTAAAAATGGCAGACGCCTATAGAAACGTGATGGCGCTCCTGTCTGAGGCTCAAACATCAGCTGTAGTTTTGTTTAAACAGCTGTCAAACCCGCAACCTTACCATTTCTCAGTTACACATAACCAAAAAACAATTGAAATTCCTAAATGGTATGAATGGGTCCAAATGTAGTCTAAATGTTGATCGTATACGCAACTCACCATGCGAGGTTGATTTAAACTTATCACGACGAATGTCATCTAGCCAGCGCTTTCCTAAACTGACATTAGTTGGATTCTTATAGTCTCCTTTATCGTCGAACATTGGCTCGCAAAATTTAGACGACATTTTACAAAATATGCCAAAAAACCGCGGCACAAACAAGCAATCATGGAGCAAAACGCGTGCAATAAAACATGAATAATAATACGGTGGCTCACAAATGTTAAAAACAAAGCGAATGTAACCGAGAAATTGCAAGAATTTGCACGCACACTTGTTATCCGAACTTTCACATATCCGAATAATTATTGAACGTTTTCGGCAATGAAAATTCTTTGAATTTTTAACCGCAGAGTTGCACCACTTAAATTATTTGTTAAAATAAGGTAAGCGTGTTTATTATTAGCTAGTGCACTTGTGCCATCACGTTATACGGCAGCAAATTAAAGCACCGTTTTCATCGCTGGTTTTGACACGCCCCTTCGGTATTTGTAACGCGCTCGTTCATTGGTAGTTTTGAATTTCTTTCATTCCGTTAATGGCGTATATGGATTTAAAACGATAACCGCGGAAGAACAGTTTGAGAATTTGATCTAATTTGACGGACGTTTGGTAAGTTTTAATGGCTTTTAATTATAACAGTAGATTAATCAATGGAATATGAGCTCATTCATTCATTGAAGGCTTTTATATACACCTTAAACACTACTTAAAGGCTTAGTTTGCAAGCCTTGTTGTCAACAGCTTCAAATGTGATAATCGTCGAATTGCCGTTTTTATCCATGTAACTTTTATGTAATTTATTGTTCTATTACAGACAAAAGATTCGGAATGGAACCTGTAACGGGAAACTTGTCCTTAGTGGCGCAGTTTGACGAAATTTGTAGGCGTAGGCAAGAAATAACAAATTTAGGGTTAGAAAAAGGTAATAATCCATATTTTACCAACTGCCAGAGGTTGAGGTTTATGTTTCCATATGTCCTTGGTCGTTTGGTTCTCATAAATCTTGCTTCGCTCATTAATGAAACATGTTGTTCGGCTTCCGAAATAAATATGTGAAACTTTAGAACAGCTTATAACTATGCATTCCTTGAATATTTTTTGGGGGTTTTCAGAGTTTCTAGTTTTTGTGAAAAACCAGGAGGAATGCAGGATAAAATGGCTAGCTGCTGAGAATAAGGCTCACCACTACCAAAACCTGTATCAACAAGCTGTGGCCGAAAAAACTAGCCTTGAAACAAATCTGTTTCATGCAAGGTAATTTTTGTGAAACATTTTCACAGGTGTGCCATATTGTTTCCTGACATACAGATCCTCCAAATATGCTCCTTTCTTTCTGTTTGTTAGAATGAGATAAGCCAAGGCACTTTAAACCTTTTTTATATTTTTGTGCCTTATGTTTATAAATGAGGCAACAGATCAAGACACTTATAATTTTTAAACAATTGTAATAGGAAAGCCATTCAAACGGAGATGAACCAACGTTTGCAAGTGGAACAGGAACGAGCAGGCTTGGTGAGGTTTTGTTTTTAAATTTATTCATATTACTTAATAGCATTGATGAAATATAAAAATAATTTACGGCAGTGACTAAAATAGTGGCATTTCAGTTAAAAGAAGAACTGTTGTTGCTCTGACTTAAGAACAGGTTGATTCTATCCTTATAGGAGCAACAGATTGCGCTCATTCGAGAGCTACTTCTTCAAGATGGTACCACTTTTAACGATCAAACACGGGAGAAGCTGGCTTTTCTAAACAGCACAGTAATACCAGATTCGCCAAGGCGGTATGTTGCTATAAAAAAGTATCTATCAAAACGTTGAAATCTGGAATTGATATAACATTTTTATTGTAGAAACTCACCAATGGACTATATAACTGATAAGTCTTTCAATATTTGAAAAAAAAAAGCTGTACATATTGCATAAATTGTTAGTCGGCTAGTAAAGTACAGAGAAAATTAGGGAGTTGTTTGTAAAAGACTAAAAGTTGATCACATGCCAATAATCGTATTCAAGTAATTTAAATGTTATTTGTACTTGCACTAAATAACTAGCAGCTGAAAGTCGTTTTCATTTATTTCGATTAGTCTGGAAACAATCGAGGAATCGTCGGGTTCAATGCTGTCCTCCGATGAAATTAGCTACGATAGAACAGATGAAAACATCGATATGGAATTTTCTAGTCTCCGGCGCGCCACTCGATCTGGAGATGGGATTCTTGCTGATGACCTCAAAAGGCGGTCAGGCCCGAGCACCAGAAAGGAAACGACCCCTCCAAAGAAAATGAAAGTTTCCGTCAGTATCCAGTCTAAGTTTAATTTTAAAATGCCTCTTATCCATGTATTCGAGATTACTAAAATATTGATTTTCAAATATAAAATTTTTAGTATTTATAAAACTTGTATTTCACAGGGTGGAAGCTCGCTCGTAACCACGACCACTGTCGAAATACCAAGAGATGGGACATTTACTGCAACATCAACCATAGAAGCCCGAACAAAGCTTAATAAGAATATTTCCGATTCGGAATTTACCCTTACCTGTGATCCAGTTCAAAGCACTCGACAACATCACTCTGGTAAAACTCAAATTGCTTACTTATTTTCCAGATAACTGTATATTAAATTTAGGAAATGTGCACTGGTGATTTTTATGTTTTTTGCGGAAACATTAAAGTTGTATGTTATTTTTTCAATTTATAGGGAACGGTGGTACAGGTGATACTTATGCAAGGGTAGTCAAAACTCCTCAGACTCCAAATAAGTATGTCTTTCTTAATACTTTCTGTTTTAGGTATATTCCTACTTAACTTTTTTCATTGATATAATTTCACTATTATTTTTTAGTTGGGTTCCACTACGCCAATACCTGTCTGCTAGTAAACTACAAAACCGACCACACGATTTTATCACCAAAACAATTTATAAACCAGAACCATGCATGCCAGTAAGTTATTAATTTAAACAGCTTGCTTGAAATGAATGAAGATGAAAAATTATGTTTGAGAAAATTACTTTTGTTTTTACTAAATATATACTTTTGTATTTTTGTCATAGTGTGGTAAAAAAATTACTTTTGGAAAAGCAGCTTTCAAGTGCAAGGACTGCCGCACTGTATGTCACTTGGATTGCAAGGATCAGGCGCCATTACCATGCGTACCCGTTAATAACACACCAACTGTTAAGGGTTCTATGGTAAGTTTTTCCTGAATTCCATAAAAGGTAATCGTGAATAAAACATGTCTACCACCATGTTCTAACATGTCGTATTTCGTCGACTTCTAGGGTACCATTGCAGACTACACCCCACTGACCTTGCCGATGGTTCCAGGAATAATCATTCATTGTGCGAACGAAGTAGAAGCGCGTGGTCTGACTGAAGTTGGAATTTACCGCGTTCCTGGTTCCGAAAAGGAAGTTAAAGAGCTAAAGGATAAATTTCTGCGAGGAAAGGGAATCCCAAATCTGGTAAAGTTTTGCTACTGGCAAAAATAGAAAGATATGCTTTGCTTGCTACACCAATCTCAGTTTTTATGATTTCTGAAGTATATTTAATAATTCTATGATTTCAGTCTCGGGTGGATGTCCATTGCATCTGTGGCTGCTTGAAAGACTTTTTGAGATCTCTGAAGGAGCCGTTAATTACTTCCACACTTTGGAAAGACTTTGTTTCTGCGGCTGGTATGTTTACTTTAAATGCTGTGCCTTCATCTATTTTGTAAGTGTACGGAGTTACCACTTATAAATTCTCCCTCTAGAAACAACAGGGACCCAAGATGACCTGTCCAATATGTACCAAGCCATAAGTGAACTACCCCAACCTAACAGGGATACACTTGCTTTTCTCATCTTACATCTGCAACGGTAAGATTATCACGTATTCTTCTCTGCATTCTCCGTAAATTCTTTTCACCCAGCAAGTAATTAAAGCAATGCTTTGTAAATGGCCAGGGTCAAAAGTTGTCCTGTATCTTTTGACTAGGCCAATTGAAGAAAGTCAAAGAACTCATGCTAACTTAAGTTGGATTTGACGCATGCTTTTACTTCATAATGTGTTTTTAGGGTGTCCGAAAGTATCGAGTGCCGCATGAATGCTTCAAATTTGGCAAAAATATTTGGTCCCACCGTGGTTGGTTACTCGTCACTCGATCCAGAGCCGTTTCTCATGCTAAACGAGACTAAGAAGCAAGCAGCAGTAAGTTAACGCAATGCAAAAACAAAGTTTACATCTTTGATTACGATTTTATGATTGTCAATTTACACATTGTTTATACGAATGTTACTTTTTCTCAATTAGGTCATGGAGCGCCTGATCAGCATTCCATCTGACTATTGGTCCAATTTTGTCAATGTGGAATATGACAAACCTGCTTATATTACACCAGACTCGCAGGACAAACATGGTAATGACAATAATTTGTAGTATGCAGGCAGAGTCACAATCTTAATTTTATAACAATTTCAATTTTTTTTAAGGACGAAAAACATCATTCAAACATGGAAAAAGTCATATGGTTCAAACGCCTTTAGGCCCGAGGTAATTGCCAAGTCATTGCAGTTTCCTAATTTTATCATGATTTTTGGTATTTGGCGTTTTTATGCTAATATCTGTATAAAAGAAGAAAATTTTCTGATCTCACATTGTTATAATTCTTTCCTTGTAAACATTCCTAATGTAATTAATGAATAATTTCTTTTTAAATTTGTCTAGGGAAACGCCACGAAAAGCACGCTCGACCAGAAGAAGCACAAATTTTTTTAGTTCGCCGATGCTGCAATAAAACGAGCCGTGAAGTTATAAGATGTTTGATATATTTCCTCGCATAATATGAAGGTAGCCCTTCCATTTTAAACACATTTTTGCACATTTTAACATATCATCCTTAAATAAATAATTGGTGATCATAAAAATGATTTTCTTAACCATTTCAAAACACTTGCAAGTTATCAGATTAAAACTAAAAAATTTGAAAATATCTTCAAATGGCAAGAAACTTTTATGATCACTAATTGCACTTTTGTCATAATTGTAAAAGGTATATATTTAGTAATTAAAATTTTGTATCAGTTTCTTTCTTTCCTTAATGAACTCAAGTTTATAAAAAAATTAGTTGTATTTTTAAATCCAACATTTTATTTTCTGCAACGAAAACGGTGGTTTGTTTAACATCATTACACGGAACTAATATTTACAAACTTTGGGATGGAAAGAGAATTGTTAAAATTGGGAGAACTACTAATGTAATCATTTGTGTCAAGAGTACGTGTTATTCAAAACTTGCTGACTTTTTATGGACCGTTTTCCGTAGCGGTTTTCTGCCTGTTGCAAAAACGCGTTGGCCATTTTTCTCACGACCTCCTCAAAGAACATAGTGGCCAGATTCGAGTGAAGAGCGGACCGGAATTCGAAAGTGATATCGAAATCCAGGGTGCATGTTTTGTTGTTTCCGGGTAGACCAGGTCCGAATTTCCATATTGTGATCATGTTCACAAATATCTTGCCATCCCGACATTCGGCCTAAA
>JAQGBW010003023.1:0-17568 GCA_034698625.1 Julus scanicus
TCCCATCCGTAAAAATTCCCACCGACCTCGACCTGGGAGCGAACCCAGCATCTTAGGATCGAGAGGCAAGCACGTAATCCACTCGACCATCGGCGTCGGCTATTATTCCTATTATTTATTTTCTATGGCCTATACATATGTCCATATGACCTATATGATCCATAATTCCCCCTTGTTCTTGGGTCTTTTGGATCAATACGTGCCAATTACAAGTTCCAAAATGTAAACTAGAGTACCAAAGCCAGAAATAGAAACCAAAATTTCTTTGAACAAGTTAAGAGTCTGTCCTACCTGTATGGTGTGATCGTCGTTGTTGATGACCCTGATGACCCTTCCCTCTCTGGACCCTGGTTGTCCCTCTGGAGATCTCCTCTCCCGGTTAGCAACTGCAGTTGATCCGGGTGATGGTGGACGGAAGAGTTTCCAGTCCTCCTGATTGGCAAACTTGCTGTGGGGCTTCCAGCCTCCTCCGTTCTTGTCCATGCCGTAGTCGATATGGATGTACTTCTTACGGCTAGAGCACACGTATTGTCCACCGTCCTCCAGTTCGTCAAGACTGCGTATCTTGCGGCCGTCCAGCGAGAAGATGTACCGTACACCAGCCGGCAAGTCAGTTCGCGGTGTCAGGTAATTGCAAAGGGCTTCAAAGGACGAAAAGTCGCGGCCAGGTTTCATGGAGATCTTAATCCCCAAAAAGAATGGGTCACCATTCTTGTAGAAGGTGATCAGTCTTGCCTTGTAGCTATTCAACCCGTCGTTGTTGATGATGTCAGAGGTAACAACCGCTTCGTCGAAGCC
Source organism: Julus scanicus (assembly GCA_034698625.1). Classification (NCBI taxonomy): domain Eukaryota; kingdom Metazoa; phylum Arthropoda; class Diplopoda; order Julida; family Julidae; genus Julus; species Julus scanicus. Next base: position 799 of record JAQGBW010003023.1, read on the forward strand.
CGGTTTCTTAAAATTCGAGTTCCACTGCGGTTGTTTTATAGCTCTGTTTCTTGCGTTTTTGGCGACACCCTTGGGACCGTTGCGTACTGGACTCAAGCCGTCCCGATGGTACAGACGATCGTACTCTGCCATACCGTCGTCGTCCAGGTCGTCCAAGCGGCTGGCCACAGCCCGGCCACGGTACTTGTTGATCCGCTTACCGACATCGCCCCGGTCCTTATCATCTATTAGGCTGAATGCCTTGTCAGATGCTATGTTGCCCACCCTCTTGCCACCCAAATTATTGGCCAGCCTGCGGTTCCTGGCCTGGTCCTCCACCCCTGGAGCACGAGAGTCACGTGGGTAGCTACGGCTGCGGTAAGGTTCCCGGCCAGCGGGTTTACCGCCTTGTGGTTTAGATGGTTGTTGAGGTTTCCCCAGCTGATGAGGCTGCTGATGTGGCTGCTGAGGTTTACCTGGCTGGTGATACTGCTGCTGAGGTTTTGCCGGCTGCTGCTGCGGTTGCGATGGTTTTTGCGGCTGGCCCTGATTCTGATGCTGTGATTCGTTTGGCTTGCTTTTCGGTTCAGGGCCGTAGATTCCTCCAATGAGGTAATCTTTCGGATCTCTCGGCCAACCTTGACTCTCCATTTGCTGCCGGCGAATGGGCAGTTCGGAATCGTCGTAGTAGCGAGGCTTGTTGTCGTCGTAGTAGCGAGGCTTGTTGTCGTACGGACGTTGTAGCGGTTCATTTCTACTACTGGTGCCGTTGTGACGGTTGATACTGTTTTTGTTGTTCTTTGGGCTATTGCTTTTGGTGTTGCCATATCCGTCGCGTTTTGGGTCCTTTGGATCCTTAGGAGGAGACTGCTGGTGCTGAGACCTGGATTTTAGTTCTGAGTCCTTGCGCTGAAGTTCAGCTGGTCGGCTGCCTGGGTACTGGGGAGGGGGTGAAGGGTCGTGGCCATTGGGATCGCGGATATCCTTCCCATATTGATCCTTGGGCAGGTGTGGGCCGTAACCATTGGCGGGGGAATTATTGTTGATGTGACCGTTGGGAATACCACTCTTGTTGTTATTAGTGGTGGTGTTGCCGGCACGAGGACCCTTGTGGGGATCCTCTGTCGTCTTCGAATTGGACATATGAGGTGGGCTGTACCGTATCGCGTCCGGCAACTTCTTGCTGGCTCTGGTCTGGCCCCCATCTCCCATCTTTTCATTTATGCGAGCGATTTTTGGTGCCTTAAGTCAACCGGAAAACACTGTGAGCGTCAAAGCGAAAGAATTTGAAGACTGAATGTTCAAAGATGCTTAGGAGGCCATTACAGACATCGGTCCAATTTTTGGATGTTTTGGTCTACCAGCAAACACTTCATCCGCTTACAACAACAATGGTAGTTCAATTCAAGAAGACATCAGACACACCAATATTTTCTAAAAGATAATGACGGATTTTCTGACAATTTTGAACAAGTCTCTTGAAACACTGGAGAAGATGCCAACGAAGACTCGCTCGCAACAACTCTAAAGGCTGCCTGTTGAAGATTACCAGAAGTTAAAGATGTCTTTGACAGAAGCCTTGAAGAAGTCTTAGATCACAAAAACAACTGAGATAGTCCGACAATTTCAAGCAATTTTTAGTCTCTGTAGACGCAGTTTATCATCAATGCTCGTTCGCAACGACTCCAAAGGGTAACCGTTGAAGGCTACCAGAAGTCAAAGATGCCTTTGACAGAATATTTGAAGAAGTCTTAGATGACAATGGCGATTTTAGGGTTTTTAAAGCGCTTTAAAAAGTCTTACCGCTGACCGGTGCAACGAATATGAAAGCAATTGTGATGACGGTCCAAAGAAGAAGGTCCAAGACGCCCGAAAGGTCCAAAAATTAAAGAATGGCAAAGACGATGTTAACATCCGAAGCACGGAAACACGCACAATTCACTCACCAACGTACACGCGTACAGCAACACCCTCGCTGAAAATCAATGGTCACCTCTGCAAACCTAGTTTCACGCGAATGAGAGAGAAATAATACCCAGCCAGCCAGTCCGGTCCGGTCCTCCTGATTTATCGAAGTCAACGCTGGCCTAAATATCTTGCCGTGACTGAGAAGGTAAACAAAAATTCGGTGAGTTGGTTGTTTGCAGTTTGGGCAGATCCACCATCGGAGACACGTGTGGGCCAGCACGACATATCGACGGGAGGAAATTCAATAACTGCAACTGCTGCCGTTACTGCTGCTTTTCAAAACGGGAAGCACCTTGGCAACACGTTGACTCATCGATTGCAACTGTTTCGCAATAATTGTAGGAGGGGCTGGTCTATGCGATGAAATGTCAGTTATTCGTAGTATTGTCGAAAAAAAAAAAGGATGACGTTGAATTGTGATCGCTGTCTTTGATGAGATTTCAGATTGGCAAGCAGAAACTCCACTAACACAGATTTCAAAAGTCCCAAAAGTCAATCAGGTTGCAGATTTAACTCTCTTGAAGGATTCAAAAGATGATCTTCAGGGTTTTGGAGGGCTCGAATAGTTTAGAAGATTAGATCTCTGGCATGCGGAAATGTCTCATCAACCCATGGCCCTACTGACTATTTGCTACTGCTGTAATTGTCTCATGGATAAATCCAAAATATTTGACAACGACCTTTTTGGTTAATTAGATGACTGAATCTGGTAAAATATTGGAACTGCCAAGTTTCAACAGTTCAGAGATTCTACTATAATCATTTGGTCAAAACTTTCTATAGGTGCTTGTGGTTGTTGTGTCTTATCTGACAACCACTTATTGAATGGCCATGGCATTCAGATGGTGGATTTGCGGTGACTTTTCGATTGAATTGTTTCAACAATTCAGAACTCCTCAGGTACAATCTTTCTCCAGGTTCCTATAGATGCTGTTTCTTGGTTCCGCTTCATGAATAGCCGCTGTGGCTGAATGGTCGATTTGCGGTGACGTTTTGATTGAATTGAGCCCCTACCGTCAAGTTTCAACAATGCCCAAATAGATCAGAGGTTCTACCAAAATCCTCGGGTCCAAACTTTCTTCACGTTCCTGCGGCTGCTGCTTCTCGACTGACGGCAGCGTCTTGAATGACCGTAGCATTCAAACGGTCGATACGCGATGACGTTTCGATTGAATGGTAACCAAGCACTGGTGAACTAGCGTGGTATTTACGTTTGACGAGTACACAAACACACATATACACTGTCACTGTTGATCACCTCGACAACCAGCAATTCAATCGAAATCCTTTTTTCCTTTTTTTACGGGCCGCCCTCCTCAATTGGTTATCTCAAAAATCTGCAAGTCGTCCATCAGTCAGCGTTCCGGCAACTCATTAATATACATTATCTGAAAATTGATTTTCAAATGAGTTAATATTACGTTACGCATTATAACCTGACAAACCCTTTTTCCAACTGTTTCGTACTAACCGTGTTTTGGACTTGGTGCAAATGTCCATGTGATGCTTCAACCAATTCCAGAGGTCTTTGGGCAGAATTTCCAGAAAGCGATGCTCTACTTGATAAACGACAACTAGGAATAAATTGAGGTATTAGAGTGATTTTTTCCAATAAAAATGCAGTGAATTGTGGGAAAAATGTTGGGATGCCAACGGCAGTTGAACACGAACCTAACATTATGGTTTATTGAGCGCTTTATTGACCCAAAGAAACACAAGGTCCGTTCATAATAACGACCGCTGGCAAATCAGCAGAGGAGAAATTTCTGAAAAAAGATCCATTTTAACGAAATTATTAGCGTTTTTTTAGGGAAGCTTAATAGCAGTGTTTTGGCTGAAGGATAACTGGCTAATTAGCATCGGCAACATGTACTTAATTTACTGGGCACTGCAATTTAGATTCTATAATATCGATCTTTGGCAATCAACACGTGATTGGGACAATTAAAAACAAAACATATATTTAACAAATATTGGCAAAATGTCACCATGTCCAATTGAATGGCAAAGGTTTGTCTAAAAAAATGTTCATGATACTTTGTAAAGGAATTTCAATTTTGTTGCCCGTGGGAAATGCAGAAACTTCTTACTTGAATCATCACTCACTCAAACTGTAGTTTAATTTTTAGATAAATATGGTATTATATCATATGATAGGTACATGTATGTCCTTACATGGCCCCTGTTTTAACAAAATAACAATTTTCTAGATATTGAACATATATTTATAAAAGAAAGTTACTTTTGCTGAAGATGTAGGTATTCTTGTTCATAAACAGTAAAATCAGATGCAAAATCTTAGTAAAAATTAATAAAACTACATGACACTTTTCCAGAAAACTATGTAACATCAGTTTTAATCAATAACAATAATAGAAAAAACTGATATTTCACCTTTTGATGGAAAATTGAAATTGTGAAAACATGAGGCAGTCGATATGCTCGGCTCGCATGTTGCAGACTTATTAAAAGCCTTCAATCAATTAGGTCGTCAGTTTGGCATCTAAAAAACGGGAAGTCATGTTACGAATATTATTACTCGACAACGGCACGACATGGCGAGACAAAAATCCCCGCGTAATTACCTTTTAATATGGCACGACAGCCTTTTTTTTTAAAAGGAAATGATTTCACTAAACATAGTTTAGCACAAAATAGCCTGAAACGATGCTCGATTTTGTTAAGTAACATCAACTTAATAAATTTACGCTTTATTCCACTTAACGGCACGCCAACGCGAATAGCGAATACATTTTCACGAAATGATAAATACTGAATATCAATACTCAACAAAGTTGAACTGAACTGTTACTAATTAGTCTACAGCACCAGTGGATTAATTGGTCCACTGGACTATTAGGATTGCACAACATCTTAACAGTCCAGGTTATATCACAACGAATTTATAAGCTCTTTGAAATTAGAACAACCAATTGAGGATGAGACTAATTGCAAATTGATAGAAATTTCATCTTTCCAGAATTATTCATCAAGAACTAAGATAAACTGTTTAAAAAAAATCGATTTATTGAAAATACAATCAAAAATATCGCTTTCCAGAACCTTATCCGTCGGATGCCGAAACAAGAAGTTGCAAAAAGTTTAACAAAACGACCTAGTGTATTTAACGATCTTTGCTTTTATTGCTTTCATCAATACAGAAAAACATGCAAAAATCGTGCTGATTTCAAAAAAACTGTCGTAGCTCATACATGGACGTTTACATACTGAAATTTAATTCACATTTTTCCTCCTTTGAGATTTTCCTAATTTTTTAAACTTCTTCGACGGCGACATTTGAGTAGTCTTGTTTGGAGAATCTTTCTCTGCAACTCTCTCCCTTTTAATCAGCGATGACAACTCCACATCATCATCTTCTGAAACAAGTTCAGACAATTTTCTCTTTGGAGAATCCTTCACTCTAGTTTTCTTGGCTGGTGATGGTGATTTCGCAGCAATGTCTTCTGGAATGGGAGAAATTTTCATCTTCTTTGAAGTATCCTTCTTCTTTTTGGCTGGAGAAACTGAACCCGTGGCCTCCTTATTTTCATCTTCTTGCTCGGCCACTGGCTTATTTTTGCGTTTTGACTGACGGCATTGCTTCTTGCCACCCTCATTTCCAGAAATTTTCATTTTGTTGTCGGGTTTAACGAAATCCTCGATTGCGCCATTATTTTCATCTTCATGCTCAGCCACTCTGCTCTTCTTCTGTCGACGTCGTTTCTTGCTACTTTTGTTTTCCAGACTTTCAGTATCGTCATCGAGCTTTACGAAATCGTTGATGGCTACATCAGATTTTACATCGATGGCACCCTTCTTCGCTTTTCCTAACTTGGTAGGAGATTGGAGAACTATGGCCTCCTCGACATGATCATGCTCAACTATTCGGCTCTTTTTATGTTTGCGTTGTACCTTGTCGCCCTCGTTTCCAGAACTTGTATCGCCATCGAGCTTTACGAAATCCTCGGTGGCTGTATCAGATTTGGCATTGGTGGCACCCTTCTTCCTTTTTTCTAACTTGGTAGGGGATTGTGGAACTATGGCCTCATCAATATGATCTTGCCCATATACTCGGCTCTTTTTATGTTTGTTTCTTTTGTGTTGTTTCTCGTCGCCCTCGTTTCCAGAACTTGCATCGCCATTCTGCTTTTCGATATCTTGAATATTTGTATCAGATTCGGCGTCTTGTAAAATTTTTGCCACTTTACCTCTCTTTCCTTTGGATTTTTTACTTCCGACGATTTCTGGTTTTTCAGCATTTTCACCACTAACAGAGATGCCTTCTGCTGGTACGTCATCTGAATTTTCCTTCTTTTCAATCCGCTCGAAAACTGCCACGAAGAACCCATTTGTGAGGTCACGCTTTGGTACTGTCCTGATGCACTTGAACTGTGCTGCAGGAAATTTCGCGATTTCTGAATTGCTAAAAGGCCAATCACGCTGCCCGTTAACGTTGACCAGTTGGAACCTTGTGTCAGCTTGTTTCAGAGTGCGGCTGATTACCTCTTCGTTTTCCCACGTATGAATAGAGCAAGTGGAATAAACAACCCGCTTGACGTTGGGAAACGAAAGGGCCTTCATAAGCATCGTTTTCTGAAAAGTCGTAAGCCGGCCAATTCTGGAGTGGTCATCGTCCTTAGATTCTTCCTCGAATATCGTAGATCTTTTGACCATACCTTCAAGAATTAAAAAAAGATAACGTTAATAGAATATACCTTAAGTAAATTCGCCATTGAGGGTATTGGCCGCAGAATGGACATAACAATTATAATAGTTCAGCGCAAATATCTACCTGAACCAGAGCACGATGGATCCAACAAAATGTAATCAACCAAGGAGTAAGGCTTTTTGTTTACATTTACAGTGGTAAAATCTTTAACTTTCACTTGTGTGTTAGTAGCGCCAGCAGATTCGAGTATAGTTGTCAACACAGCTGCACGGTCCTTGTCTTTATCCATCGCCAAAATCTCTCTGCAAATATAAATCAAATTACGATATTGAGAAAAGCTATACTTCAGTTATTTGGAGAGAAAGAAACACTTCTGTCATATTGTGGCCACTTCCGAAAACATTGGCAGATGCATTTTTCCGACTTACGGTCATTTTTCTTTTTTTTTGCTAATGTTTCAAACTTTCAACTAGGAAGGATTTAATAGTCGTTAAATCTGGAACTATCAAGTGGGTTACGTGCTTGCTTCTTGATCCTAAGGTGCGGGGTTCGCTCCCCAGTCGAGGCCGGTTAAAATTTTTAAAGATGGGAGAAATTCCATAAGTGGCGGCTCTTGTGGATGAGAGTTTAAACCAAGGTTCGAGGCAGGTTGATTTTTTTATAAGGTCAGTTTCGGACCGTACCCGTTTCAAACTTTCAAAGAATCACTAAAAAACTTTCCCAAATATCAACATTTTAAGGCACTACACATCCCAGCTACCATAGCATTGTATATGGATTGTAAAATTCTTAAAATACCTAAAAAACTGATATTGTCCACAGTACACAACATTCAACATTTTTCCAAACTGAATTCATCACGAACATTACCATTTCGTATTTTTCACATATGAAATGTCAGGACAGCAGCCAGAACCTTACGTCTGTTTTCCCATCACTATTACAAATTATTTCAGTGAATTTTATGAAATAATAATTACGATAAGTCCTCTAAAGCTATTGTTTGTAGTTGCAGATCTACTACAGCATAACAAAGCCAACGAAACATTGAGGGCAAGAGAGAGCAACAACCAGCAAAAAGCCTGAAAACCTTTGTTGCTCGGACATTGTTCGATGCAGAAATCACTGCGAAGAAGGACACGTAACGACAATGGAGACAGTTTAGCTGGAAATATAGATCGGTCAATCAGCAGTTCTGCAGAACCCTGTTTTGTCAGGTAATTTGCCAAGTTTAAAGCCCTTCAAGGAATGAATGAGTGCATGACAAAGCTCCTCCCTTCGTTAATTACTACGGACTATCCGAAATTACAATGACTGCGTAATGGGGGGCAAATCAGAGCAGTGGTTTAGAGAAATTCTGTAAGAGTGCCAGGCAAAGTTGCTCAGGTTGTTAAGGTAACTGCATCAACACAACGCGAGACAAAAAAGCCGCAAAATGGGACGCAAATCGGGGGTGCTTAATAAATTAAAACTTGCGTGATTTGGTATGTCGCCCAGCGGGACAGCAAATTGTCGAACGCAAATTTCGACAAATTTGCATCCTGAAAAACATAACGTGTGACAATTTCAATCAACATCGACAATGTAGATCCCCGAGCCGTTGTTTTCATATGTTGTTTGGTAGTTTGGCACAAACTTTTTTGGTGATCATTTAATCATCACGTACAGCTTTGATGCGTCATCGCTAATCACCAAACTTTATTTGAAGCAAAATTTTAAAGAACCAAAACTCCAGCTTTAGGACCATGTGTAAGTTAAATCAGAGCTGGCGTAATTTCAGCAAAATGCCACGAGGGGCAAAATCCGGGAAAAAACATTTTTCGCTCCCTAACAGATTAAACTTTTCGTAATTTTTCTTTAAGGGGTGGGGAAAAGGTAACTACTGTGTGTTAATAAGATGTATTAACTGATCCACATTCCACATAATTGTATTTTTTTAATTTCATGTTGTGCAGGATGGGGCTTTCTCATCATTTTTTTTTTTGCCAAGTGAGAAGATTTGCCCAGAACGTTGTGGAATTTTTCTAGGGGCAGCAAAATTGTGGCGAGGGGAAGCGCCGCTCCCCCTCGCAACCCCATAATGTGTTTCGTTTATGTTTAACGGGGTTTGAAACCCTATCCTTTTCAATGGGTAAATTTGCAACGACACTCACAGCCAAACAAAAAAAGATTAAATAAAAATAAAAATTGTTTAAAATTCGCTTGTCGTTTTTCACTTTAAAATAGTTTTTTTTAAATTTAAATTATTATTCGAATTTTGGCACTCACAAACTGCCTATCTCAATGCTGCCACCTGCTGGCAGCATGTGCAAAATAATGGACATTTTTCAAATTTGTTTATTAATTTTAAAAAAATCTACCATTTCAAAGTGAAAAACGACAATCGAATGCCCTTGCTGATCCATCAAATCACCCCAAACAATTCTCACTCCCACCCAAACCTCCCTCGTTCAACTGAGTATCTTCGCAAATCCGGCCCATTGAAAAGGATAGGGTTGTGATCCCCGTTAAACCAGGACCCTTGACAAAACACTGTCTCGGTAGGCTTGTTGAAGTTATACAAAAATTTCCGTTGCACAGTGTGTTTAAGTCTGAAGCAAGACCTGATAGCGCACCATTGCTCGAAATTGATGTCACTCATTTTTAGAATGCACTAGGAAAAACTGTTTCACGGAAAAAGACGTTAGGGACAACCAAATGACTCTAGCAAGTTCAAACTCGTACTGAATGCGTATCACATGTTCGTTTACCACCCCTCCAAGTCACGCATCCCCATTGTTGACAGATCGAACGCTACGTTGCCAGTCTCATTAATTAATTTACACACCTTGTATAGCGGAACAAGGATGGTGGGATCAATGTGTGCCGCAATTTAAAAATAAGTAATGTATAAATATTGTTTTTTCCTTAAAACCTATTGAATACGGTACTCGAATTCACCTGCCTTACAATAAATACACGCACATTTTTCTACAACCAAAAAAAATGACAAATATATGTTTTTCCTTGTTCTACGTAACATTTAAAGTTTAAAAATGGTAAAATGCCACAAGGGAAATATTTCATATAGTATAATTTACTTTGAATACGAAATGGCTGCGCCATCCGTTTCTACTCCGATAATCGAGGTTTCAATGTATACATATATTTTCTTCACTGCTAACAAGTTTCCCCTAGAAATGGAATTTTTAACATTTTTGACTTTGCCAGTTTTTTAAAACAATTTTTACTGACAATCATGAAGACTCAAATTTAAAAATATTGCTATGTGATAGACAAAACTTCTCGTCTTCCCACGTTGCCAAAATTAATCGGTTTTTAACACAATTTACTAAGTGAAGCAAACGCGCATCTATGGACCACAAAAACTACTTTTAAAACTCTTTTGTAGTTGGACATATCTGAACTAAATATCATGTTTTGACACAAATACGCTGTTGTCCAGATAAACCATAAGCCACTGAATATGACCGGAGTGTCCATTGATTTCACTCTCTCTAGTAGAAATATTAATTGACACAGATTCCAGACAAATCTGGCTAAAAAAATAATTCTGCCCCAGATATTTTATGGACAAAAATTATTAACATCTATTGGGTCATTGTGCAATCTCAGAAGATTAATCGATGCGATTACGACGATTAAGATCGGACATGAAAACGTGCGACGAGGGAGAAATTGTGGCAAACGAGCATTTTAAAAGTGTTTTAGCAAAGCCTAACAATCATCAGACAGGCAGAGATGGAAGGGGAGTGATGGAGTGCTCGTACAGCTTTCCCTGACCCAAATATGAACAAATATCGTAATTATAACGAGGCAGTCTAACTAAGCATTAACAACGACAATATCTCGGCAAACGTAATGCGGCTAGCGAGCACATTTTGCTAACTCATGAATTATTCAGCATTGTTGACTGATGACAATCATTTGTCAGCCATTTCAAACAAACTGCCACGATACGTTTAATGCCTAATAACGAGTAATAATAAAAAAAAATGCAATTAGCTATACGGGAACTCTAACGTTAAAGATTTAATTTGTGTGGAAAGTTTCATTATTTATCGCCGACGTTATACGGTCATTCCTTTAACGAGCCCTTTATGGGTGGAGCACATCGTTGGGACGAGTCGCTAAATCCTAACGATGGTCGCTCCGAAAAACTAACGGGAGAAATTTAATTGTTTTAATTAAAATTTTGCACTGGGTTTAATCATAGGTTAAGAACTTAAGCTGACCGAAACAGGACGAGTGAAACACGCGAGATGTTTCTGAATTTTTAAAACTCGCAATAAAATAAACTCAAATATTAGTTGAATTATTGTAGTTAATCACGCTTATGCCTCATTTTACATGGTGTAGTTGCACCTTTCAATTTTTTGGAAAATAATTGTTTCCTCTTAAGGCGGCGCTACACATGCAACATTTGTCGCGTGCCGAGAATTTACTAAGTTGAGAGGAGTTTAATCCATATGCGTGTTTTTCAGAATCAGTTTTTTTACGGGAACGACGAATATTGAACTATATTCATAATTAAGTCTACTCGGCGCAAATATTTTTAAAATTCTATCTCGGCACAAAAATGCATCGTTGCAAACTGATTGATGCATTCAAAAACACGAGCCCATAGCTCCTAGCTTGCATAATGGCGCTGCCTTTATACCTGCAAGTATTTTTTTCCAATTTATTGAAAGTATTTCTGTCACACTTAAAGAATGTATGGGCCAATATGGTCCGTTCATTTATCACGATCTGTTCAATAACTTTTAAAATAAACAGTAAATCATAAAAGTTATCAAATTTAAAGCCTTTGTAATTATGCAAGAATTAGGGGCCACATGGTCTTTTTGAGGGGGCCCCATTTAAAATTCCAAAACGTCTGAAAGGCAAGTTGATAATATTAATCTTGTACACCCATACCTTAATTTACAGCTTAGAAACGTTCCGGAAAAGTTGGACGTAAAGAGAAAAAGCGAAAATTGTAATTTTTATTTTTTTCCTTCTTATACGAAGTGAAACACACAAGTTGTGTTATTGTTAGCCAAATTCGACCTTGTTTGTGCAAATTGGGTTAACTTAGCACATTTTTTTGGCCACTTTCTTTAATTATGTACAGCATTTGTTTTGGCCATATAACGAAACATTGTGGGCCGTAAATCAAAACAGTGCCATAATTAAAAAAGGTCATTATAACGAAAGGCCGTATAGCGAGGTATAGTTGTATTCTGATATATTTACTATTTATTTTAAAAGATATCACAGTTGCTCAAATCGCATGAGCTTGAGACTGATTTATGTCTCATATCCCAGCTACACACCTCAGCTGCACAGAAAAATTGACAAGACGAGCTCAAGACGGTCAAATGTGAGACCCAGCAACTGTGGCAGGGTGTCATCTTATGATTTGGCTTAAGCTTGAGATGCAGCTTAGAAGAGACACCTTATTGTTTTAAGCGCACATTCATAATCTGCGTACATAAAAATTGGGGTCCCCATTTAAAATTTTAAAGGGGCAGATCATGATAAATGCAATACCCTGTTTAAGACTTATTCATGACTAGACAGGAAACTGGACGTATCTGGTCAAATAAGGCTTAACAACACATTGCATGCCTAGTTTTGTCCATATTTATCTGTGCATGGCCATTTTACACGCACGCTTTAGCGGGGATTGAAACCCTATCCCTTTCAATGGGTAAATTTGAAACGACACTCACAGCCAAACAAAAGGAGATTAAATAAAAATAAAAATTGTCTAAAATAGCTTGATAAATCAGCAAGGTCTTTCCCTTGTCGTTTTTCACTTTAAAATAGTAGATTTTTTTAAAAATTAATAAACAAGTTTGAAAAATGTCCGTTATTTTGCACATGCTGCCAGCAGGAGATAGACAAGTTGTGAGTGCAAAAATTCAAATAATAATTTAAATAACAAAAAATTTACTATTTTAAAGTGAAAAACTACAAGCGAATGACCTTGCTGATTTATCAAGCTATTTTAAACAATTTTTATTTTGAATTAATCTCTTTTTGTCTGGCTGTGAGTGTCGTTGCAAATTTACCCATTGAAAGGGATAGGGTTTCAATCCCCCTTAGTACACCGATGTCCTTAGACTTAGGCCCTTGTATGGCCATACATGCTTGGATACACCTTTCTATGGGTCTAAATAACTTATGGCTAAACCAAAAATTGTAAACATCTGGTCAAATTTGCAATATGACATAATCCATATGTGTCTAGACCAGAAATTTGGCACATCTGAAGAACATTTTATGAATTCCTACATTTACCACTAAAATGTCGAATGGTAGAAGGGCAAGAAAATCCACTTTAGATACAAGACAGAATATAACAAGTGTTTCATCCTACCGTAAACGCCTTTCAACCGATTACTTACCCAGTGTTGTTCATGAGTGCCGAAAGATGTGTGGTCTTCATTCCCGGGGCGGCGCAGGCATCCAAGACAAAGGAATCGGGCGGTGGATTCAAAAAGAGGGCTGGCAAACAGCTGGCCTGCAATTTTTTTTTTAACGAGTGGATTACATTATTGACATTGAAAATGACTTATGGCATGCAACGTATGATGAAAGGATTGAAATCATACCTTATCTTGTAGAAGCAGCTTGCCAGAAGTGTACAGAGAGTGTTTGAAAAAGTTGGTTTTCTGATGAAACACGAGCAGGTTTTCAACGTGGATATCGTGGAGGAATTGCTCGACGGTAAGGTTTTTAACAAGATCGATGTAGCTGAAAAAAGAAATGGAAGGTGTGTTAAAAATATGCAACTGAGAAGATTCGAAAGATTAGATTGCGGGAACTTGCTTAAGACCTACTTGTTGTATGGGATTTTTGGATCGTAATCGACTTTCACAAAGCCATCACTTTCCAACCTGAAAACCACTTCTTCCAAAGTGGTTTTCAACAAATTCACACGGCCATAGCGAGGGATCTCAACTGCCAGAAAGAAACGAAGAAGAAAAAAGTTAGAAATCAGATGAAATAAACCACAAATTAGGACTCTGATGCTAACGATTAATTGTAGTCTGTATCTAACACACCAATGTTGCTAAACTGGGATGATCTGAATGATTTCAAATCTTTCCCATATTTTGCTTTTTTCATAATCTGGATGTGTAAGTAGAACATGCTTTACATTTAACAAGCTTCAACAACATTTCCAGAATTCAATCCTAGTCAAATTAAAATTTCCAAGCAACATTGTTGTATATTACAGGACGCAAAACGAGACTTACCGCAGCAATTACCACGGACATAAACTTCCACCAGATGAAAGAGATGCAAATCCGTGGTTCAGCGGCGAAAACGTTGTCTATATTTTTTTGCGATTTCGAAATAACCGTGGATGCGATCGAGTACGTGCACAGCATTTTAATTCGCTTTTAACAATATTTCAAGGTTATATCGCACTAAATCTATACAAATTCGACAGAGGCTACAGAGTCCTAATTTGCATTTCACCAACTAACTGAATACATATTACACACATCTAGACTAGCATAAATCCAATTACAAATTTTTTTTTATGAAAAAACGGAATGCATCGTTATAAAAATTAAATTTCCCAAACACGAATTACATTTCAAAACGTCGAAGAACCAAATGAAGTCGAGCTAAAGATGACTTTTTACATATTTGTAACCCACTTAACGACATGGTCCTATATACGACTCAGTTACTTGGTTCTTCGCCGAAAGCAATTGCTGCCCTCCGATAATACAATTAGTCTTGTTTTATTGGTTCACTGTCCTCCTTCTCGTTGTAGGCCTTGTACACAAACAAGGCCAAAATAATGTGAACCGTAACCACAGCTACAGCCGCAGCATAAATGTAGCTGTCGGAGTTCTTCATTTCAAACATGTATGCGAAAAATCTGTTCGACGCAAAGTACATAGTGACGGGCATTGTAATCATTAGTATAGTGTAAAACAAAAAGCCCAAGAGTACACTGGTTGTGCGATCGGCGGTGCGTGGCGCCATTTTATGACTGCTGAGGTGACCGGGACAAATGGTAAATTCGAGAAGGGTCTCGAAGAGGTTCTCGAAAGACAGCTAACCGATAATGATTCAATCCTGAAAGCAATGCAAAGGTACGACATGAGAAAACTGATTAAAAGGAAACTTACGGAAGTCTTTCGATGGCTTTGGCGGTTTTTCTACATCGCCACCGTGTTCCGCTAAGGCTTTTTCAAGAGCCTCGAGCTTGTTCTGGACCACCAAAACGGCTTTGCTGCGACTGGTAAGGGTCTTTTTCCTGAACAGCTGCTCATTGATGACAACCTTTAAGAGGAACGGGTCGACGTTCGTCTCCTTGTCTAGCTCTGTGGTGGAAATCAGGTGATCCAGCAAGGCGCGATTCTGTATGATCTGGCATACTATAGCACTGAGACTACTAGTGTTCTAAGAACAAAAACAATAATAACCGAATGAAACAAAAGAGCTTGTAATTTGTCTTGAAAGTATGCACCATTCATGAAAGTTGTAGCATTGTGAGTATTCAATTTATATTTCTCTTTATGTTATAAACAATCCAGGATTTTGGCAACTACGCATACATCAGGGTAATGGACTTAAATAAATTACGGATGAGATTTACTATGTTGTTGTTGCAGTTTAGAGACAACATGCAAGGATTTACTTGAAAACTAATACTTTTCATATTAATCATTGAAAAACTAAAACTAACAACAAACCTTACTTAAGTAGAAATGTAGCTTTCAACTGGACTAGATCTTTACAAGGGGAATCTATACAGGACCTCAGCTTAAACAAAGTCACCTAAGTTCTCCATTCTTTAGTAAGGAGGAAGTGCTCACCATGGAGCGCGGGTGGTTTATCGTTCAACGACACATGAGAGAAAACAAACTAAAGTTCCAACATGCAGCATCCGATAAGAAGTCCACAAACCAAAAGCCGTCAGTCGGCCTGGTAGACATAGCGATACACCGCAAAACTTGTATGATATTTGCCGTATCATCTTCGCTCTTTGCCCCGCAATACATTTTATCTCGTAAACAATATTAGACAATGAGGTAACACCCAGCATCATTAAAGGGACAGACGCCCAAATCTAGCCCAACTTAGCTTACCATTACCTATCTTTTTATAATAGCAAAATTACAACTTTGGCATCGATACTTATGTCCGAATACCAACCAAACATGCAAAATATGGTTGCTATTGTTTTGGACAAAAACAACATCATACCAGAAATTGTTTAATTTTATTAAAGTCAAGGAAGCGGCATGTATTCGTCATTAAAATAATGCTTCCTCTATCTTTCATAGCTAGTTGAGGCGTGACTAAATTAAGCATTTTAAACAAACTTCCGGTCTCGTGCATTTGCGTCCCTCTTTTTAGGGTCCATTTATTTTACACACATTAGTAACATTCTTTTCAGACAATGTACGGCAAGGAAAATCAATGTTTGTATTAAAGGACACAATGTTTAGATTTTACGAAATGGAATTTCTCATACATGGAGACCCGTACGTAATTAGACTTGAGCAATTTGCGATTATAGAAAACCATGACGAGCAGATACTCTAGGAAGAAATGAATCTTCGTTGAAATTAAAGATAATAGTTGCTTGCTATTGCTTAATAAATCAGTACTTCGAAAAATACAATTTATACCAAGTGCACAATGCTTAATTAAACATTAAAGAGACAATAGGAAACAGGGCGTTAAAAGTCCCGAATAGAACACGTGGTGTTGCAGTAGGAGGAAGATCGATTTTTACGTCTAACTTACCTTATGTTTAGCTTGAAACAAGCAATTCTTGACTCCTAATCCCTGTTTTTCGACTTGGCCTAGGATCTTGGCGGCTTCTTTATATAATCGTGGAGTTTTGAATTGCTTTCGCTCGGCGTTTTTGCTTAGGATGGTTACCGAACTATCGTCAGCCATTTTGTGAATACGTCTCGTGCCAGCCGAAAGCCGTTTTTAGCCGAATCAGCCTTGCCAAAAACTGTGTAAGCCGCTAATGGATACGGCTTACTGTGTGTCAACGCGACAGTCGCGTCTCCTGGTGACTTCTTCTGAAATAACATTCAAATTTAGATATTTTGGGTCAAGTATCAAGCTGGCTATGGCAGTAGTATACATGGCTGTAGAAGGAACTGACAAGGAGTGGAATCAGT
>JAQGBW010003024.1:0-17565 GCA_034698625.1 Julus scanicus
TAGGTCGGCACGCATGCGCAGATCGAGTGACGGTCAGAAAAAGACGTCGGTCGATGCATTGTGAACCAGGCATTATCAGACCATTTTTTCTAAAAAATCAAAAGATATGCTAATTTTCCTACCAAAGAATTTGAACTAGGTTGGCTGCCCAAGACTAGGTCGTTTCAGGGCAATGCCAAGGAAAAATCAAATATTCTCACGCCTAATAGAGTTGATTTAATAAAGCCTATGTTAAAAGGGTTTTTTATGCTCCTTATTTGAATGCTAGAGTTAACAATGCTAAACTAATTGCTTATTTTGACACAGGGGTGGAATTGTAAATTTTGCATGTGAAGGTTTTTGAAAAGATAAGTAGCAAAAATAAAATTCATGAAACCTTATTTTTGGCTAAAACTTTTTCATGGGATGACATTCAATTTAAATATAAGGCCGAAATTGAACTTTAACTTGGAAATCATACATTTGATATTTGCATTAATGTGTATGCTGAAGAAATGTCACCAAATTTTTAAATGTTGATTACAATGGTCATAATAAAACTATTGTCACTTGCATATGACCCTCAGAAAAATTTAGTTACTTCAATCCCTTATGATCTATCCCTTCGTGTCAGGGGTCCAAGCAAACCATGGGAAATGAAGGTTCAACTTGGAACCATATGTTCGCAAACTCCAAAGCTTACTTTCGAACAGACTGCAATATTGCAGGAGGTAAATTTAGACTATTTAGGAACAGAAAACAAGTATCTTCTCAGCCCTATTTAAAATGAATATGCAGTCATTTTTGCCAGAAATTCACTTGAGAGCATTTAATTTGTATAACAGATGAGATACCTATTTATCGCTGGCCTTACAAGGTTGCAAAAGCTCATGAAGAAGTCTTGCAAGAAAACATAAATGAACTCTTAAAAACAGGAATAATTAGGCACTCTTTAAGCCCTTATTCTAGCCCTTGTTTGCTTGTTTTTGCCCCAAACAAAAATCTTAAAATGGTTGTAGATTTCAGAGTGTTAAACAAGAAAACAGTAGGGGATCATTATCCCCTTCCAAACATTAAATCTCTTTTGCAAACTACTGGTGGAGTTAATTATTATTCAGTGATAGATTTTTCAACTGAATTATATCAAGTACTACTGAATACAGAAAATTATTACAAAACAGCATTTTCTACGCCTGCAGGTCTTTATTTATTTATTTTTTATTTATTTAATTGCATTTACAGTTAGGTGTCCTTGCCATTCCCTGCCTCACAATAATCACGCTCAGAGAGCACTAAAAACTCCCATCAACCCCATACAAATCGCTATTAGAAGTCATATACAACAATAACTCAGAATGAATACTCCCAAATACAATAATTAACTGTGTCCACAGTCAAGCAACCCCACACTAACACATATTCTTTCACCCTTAATTTTCAGTGCTTACAACTTCTAATACCAACGTAAATAGTACACTCAAATTACATCCTATGAAGAGTCAAGGGTAAGTCATTTTATTCCCGATATTCTCTATTGGTTGAGAGGGGATGGCATTATTATGTACAATGGACCAGAAACAAAGTCTTGTGGAAGTAGAATTGGCTTATAAGGCAAATGATGTGATATGCAGTGGTGTAATGGGGAAAACAGAAGAGTATCTAGAAATATTTGCATTATGTGTTTCCTCAACTTCAGTTATAGCGAACCCACATGAAATCAAGATGACATTTTCAATCTATAGGAGTTTCAATGTATGGTGTTTTTACTTTTATGGTTACCCAGACCAAATACTGATATATTTTTAAAACATTCAGCCTCCAAATTCATACTAATTGTATTTAGATTCAGTGCTCCTGTAAAGCAGGAAAATTAGAAAAATGCAAGCATGCGGTGGCTGTTCTTTTATTTGTAAATCAGTGAGTTCTTAACTTGGAAGCTAGACTTATAAATAAGAAAGCTTATATCCTCAATATAAAAGTATAAACATTAAGTGAAGTTATGTTACTGTTCATTCAGCAATGCATTGGTAAACCTGGAAGATACAAGTTGTACAGATATAGCACAACAATGGGGAAAATTGAAAAAGGAAAAACTGCCCTATACAGCAATTCCAATTCATCAACTGTGCCATGTCAAACCAAGAAGTGATGATACAGAGAGTGTAACCTCAAGAGAGCCAAACAATTTTAAAATACTGGTTTTAGAATATAGGGAGTTTGCATTAGCAAAACATGCCCAGAGAAGAAGAAATGTAGCTGGTAATGGTGATCTAAATGATCAAAATGCATCAACTTTTACTGTGATACCTCATATAAAATCTAGTGAGATTTCATTTGTTACTCTCAATGACATGGACAGTATAATTTTAGCCTATGAAGTAAACACATTACTGCTTTTACACACTTCGTCCAAGATCCACTATTGTAAGATAAAAGGCAACAACAAGTTAGCTATCTGCATGTTTGACACTTAGTCCTTACCAAAAAATCAAGATTGGTTTTACTCAAAACTTATTAAACTTACCAAAGAAGAGGCTGTACAGTTGAGCCTTAACACCATCAACCAAAATGATAACAACTGGCATTTAGCAAGAAATGTAAGAATTACTGGAAGTAGGTGCTATTCTCTGTACACATATGCAGAGAAGAGTGGCCAATGCTGGACTACAAAAATCAGCAAGATGCTTAAAAATGAAGTTGAATCTTCAGAGAATGCTCAATATGGATTGCAGTATGAAGACATTTAGAAAATATTCTCAATTGAGAAAAGGAACTTTAAAAAATGTGGTCTTATTGTGATTCCTACCTTACCTTGGTTTGGGTATTCACCTGGTGGAATACTTTTATTAATGATAAACCTGAATATCTATACAAGGTGAAATGCCCTATCCTTGAAAAAAATAAATCAATTCAAGAAATACTTCTAATGCTAAAGTTTGTCTATGTATGCAAGGATGTGAGACAATACAACCATGGGTCCCAAAGATTGAAGCAAAAGGGGCACGCAGTGAAAGACGAGTCGAAAGCAGAGCCGAACCCTGTAATCCTCTCCAGAAACCCGAACAAACTTTAAACCCAAAGCTAGAAGCTGATTAGGATCACCTTGCCCATTACTATTATAACTGGCAAGTTTAGGTTCACAAAAAAAAAGATTTAATGGGAACAAAAAAATACAAGCGAAGGTTGCAAGGGAAAAACAAAATGATCAAACACTAAAGTGGCAAATTTCTTAAATAAAATACTTGCACACAAACTGCCAAATCATAGACCAAAAGAAATTATGGTACACCCATGAAATAGTCGGATGTTTCTCCAATCTGTATCGCGTGGTTGTCACCGAAAGCACACCCGGGGTTTGCACATTATTAGATTGACCCCTTTTCAGGGATCGATAATGACTGTAATCCGCGGTCAAAATATCACTGGAAACACAGCAGCACAAGTGGTTTCCTTCCTTCAGAGGTGCTACAGATAAGCATGAGGTGGTACACCTGAGCAGACAAGCCAGAGGACTGCACAACAGTGGTCCAAAAAGTCTTGTGGGAAATCACAAACAAGTCAGAGGACTGCACATCCGTGGTCTAGGAATACTTGTAAGTTTTCAAGCAGTTGATCGCTGCTTGGTTGAAGACAGGGGAAAACCAGTCAGGCATAAACAACAAAGAAGGCCGACGGGATCCCAGTACAGCTAATAATAAGCTTTTCTAAACACTAGCTTTTTTAAGTAGGTTGATGTGTTCTTTCCATCAATAAAGCTGGGTGCAAGTAGTTCTTGCATGCCCAGAGACAGCCTGACCCAACAGGATTCCGAGCCAGAAGTCTTCCCTCCTCACCATCCGCCTGCCAACTACTGACTAACTAAAAAATCTCAACTCCTAAATTTCACATTTCATCTGGAAGTTGACCCCCAAAGGAATTTGGAACCGCAGGGATTTGAACCCACAGGCGCCCCCTGTTGTACACTGGTTCTGCAGCACCATTGGCCAACAAGTGGCACCAAAGGGAGTGAGCCAATTGGCTTAGAGGGTACGATGTCCGAAGTAGAAAAGGTCAGCTAAAATAATTATAAAAATATTTGTTAGAATTTAGAAAATGAAAAAGAATGTTAGTTAGCCTTAAATTATCTCTACGATAAATTTTGAAAAAGACCTTGACCGGTTTGGAATGTACGGTCTCACAAAGGAGAAGGTGGAAATTAAAAGACAACATCCATACTATGGACAGGTTTAGTTGGGATTTGCACTTCTTAATCTTACTTACTGTGATTTTGCTGTGTACAGTCAAGTTTTTAAGATTTTTATTATTAAGGTTGAATGGGATAATGAATTTATTGTTGATTTTATTACAAAGCTTAAAAAGGTATTCTTCGTTGATATGTTACCTATCTTTACAGCTGTTTATTTCAAGACTAATTGTCTTGTCTGTGTTTGCTTGTAACTACTGCAATAAATATACATAATCTGTATACCAATTATTTTTTAATTCACGAATTTTTCATCACCAATAATTGGGGCACTAAAGTTTACAATGCCAAAGGCAACAGTGATTAAGTAATTTATTTCAGGCAACATTTCCTATGGTATTCTATATTTAAGCATTTTAAAAACCTTAAGGCGCTGGATTGCACGCTCTACGTGAACACGTGCCCTGGCAATCTTTGCACATTGTATAGCGTCAACTTTGCATAATTGTTTGGCGTCAACTTTGCATAATTGCTTCTGCTTCCTTACTAATGTTGGGCAAACCAAACCAAAACATCTTGATGTGCATTTCTCATCAATGGTAAACCCCTTGTCAACCATTACATCATCCAAATGAGGATCAAGCTTATCCAAAATACCAGAATAATTTGTTATCATTTTGTCAGATGCTCGTCCTCCAAAAGCAGTACTTACAAAGGTAATCAAGTAACCAGGTAAAACTCCAATCAAAAATTTAACAGTTTGGTCCCCCTTTTAATGAGAATATATATAAATACGGCAACAGAGGAATTTGGCTTCTCTACTGACACTTCAGTGCAGTCCAAAACAACACACACTTTTGTAAAGCTACTGAAACAGGTTGGCATGTTGTTCATAATTTCAACTTTGTCAGGCCATGGAATAGCATCTTTTAAGACTTCAGACAAAAGCTTTATAATGTTTTAAAATATCTTGTACATCCTCATCGGGAAACCTGAAAAAGAACAGCAATGCAGCCAAATGAAATGTCTAACTTCAACTTACAGTGTCAATACTACCTGGTCTTTGACACACAAGATACTCCTTTTGCACAAAAGCATTGGAGTTATGCAAAAAACAAGCTTATCTAGCATAATCAGATTTGGCAATCCTGTAAAATTTTTTAGATTCAGGTAGTTGTCTAAAATATCCAACAAAGACCAACATAGCTGATTGTAATTCCAGTAAGGCTTCAGTGGTATTTAGCTCTTGGGCCTCTAGATCTTCATGGTGCAGTTGACCAACTTCAGTATACACATCTGCTGCTGTGGATGTTGGTGCTATTAAAAAATTGTTTCATAGCAATTGCAAAAAAATATATACTATTTATAGTATAATTACAAATGCCTTTTTGAGATAAAGGTGTCCTTTGTGCAGCTTTACCAGAACGAGCAGTTTTTGGTGGCAACTGATCATGAGTTCGTGAAGGAATATTTTGTGAAGGGATGCAACCCTTTTTCAGTGATGGTCGCATCCTGGCAAGGCCTTAAAATTTATTAATTTGAATATAATATGATATTATAATATGAAAATTAAAACCCTGATTATAATAAGTACAAGGTCATATGGCATAACTTTTATTACTTGGATATGAAATGTTAAAGTCAGTACTCAAAAAATGCAAACTACAGACTTAATTGCATTGTGTTGGTTATTTCCTTCCCAATTCGCAACTTCGTCTGCCAGGTTTTTCGTGCTTTTTTATTCTTAGGAAATGAATGAAGACTTATCTCTCCAACTTTTGAACTTGAAGTGCAATTAGACACACAGCAATACTTATGGCTTTTGAAAGTTTTATTTGGTTCATTCACACATGACTGTACATTCGCCATTTTGAATGCCACCAAAAAGTCTATCTTCTCTGTGACATCACATTTGTTTCTATCACTAGATGGCACTTGCATAGTTTCCCACTGCGAATAGGGAAACCTTCTATCATACAAGGGCCTTCCCTTGAACCGTATGTCAACCGACAATCCCAGCATTTTTAGAAGTGCTTCTGACAATACCGAAACCACCGATCCACCATCAATAACGATAATTAATACTCGCGACCCAATGTTCACTTGGACAACCGGTGAGGAAGCTTCAATCTGCACAACCTCCTCCTGCTTATCCACATCAGACACTTTAGTCCACCATGAACAGGGGCCACTTCAATTCTGCCACCGTGTCCTTACCTATACTTTGTGGTCAAAACCGTTTCATATGGCCTTGCTCTCCACAAACGAAACATTAATAATTCTTCACCACGCTAACCGTTCCAGCGTTAGCACTTACCGTTCCAGGGTTCACCATACCCGGGCTAGCTGCTACCGCGGGCAAAACCGCAGAATTTAGAATTTGGTCAGCCAAATATATAGGCCTCATCCAACAACACCAGTACCAACCTTAACTCCTTCACCGTATAGCAGTGACGTCCAGCCAAGCTAACATGGAAGATTGGTTGCAACCCCGAAACAATCTGTATCGTATCCAAAACTGATGTATGTAGGTTCAAAATTCGAGCCATCGAAGTCATATCGATCAAGTATTTTCAGATAGGTTTATTACGGCCTTGACGTCGAGAAATATACAGTCTTCACAATCCAGGATTGTACATTGACGATCTAAAAAATCGCCTAAGATACTCGATCAATTCGAGCCATCGCATGTTCAACAACAGATCACTATTTGTTGTAAACCATTTTGCCGCATCTCCAGTAAGATGTCTCCTCAATCGTCGCACATATGTTGATACTGGTAAGCCTTCCGATTGCACAGTTACCAAGAATGAATTTATAAAGTTTGTTATATCTTCCACACCGTCGTAAAAAGGGTCATTCTCCCTATAATTCACGAATGCTGGCTGTTCTATTTGTGGTTTCACATGTGGCTCCACATCCACAACCAAACTCGGTGAACATTCCAAATTTGAACAAATTGGTCGTACAACTCCACCATCCTGTGTCTCCTAACATCATAGTCTTACCAATTAAGATAGTTTTGGACAAAAAAATCTGATCAATTAAGGTAGATCTATTTTTAGTAATACGGTTCGGTGAATTGATAATAGGTTTTATCTAAAAATCTCGAAAAAACCGAGAAAAGACACTATTTGTTTGGCGCGTAAGAAAATCACTGTTAAAATCCCCCAAAATTATATTATAAAACATCAGATGAATCATATTCAATAAAATATCATACACTTCGTCATCTAGATGGCCAGAAGGCCTATAAATCGCCGACACCTGTATTTTTTAATGAATTTCCACATCCACTTGGACAGACAAAGCCTGCATCCGAAATTCCTGAACAACCTTAAGCAATAAAAAATTCCATTTGTCGTTTACATAAAAAGCCACACCGCCACCTTTAGTCTTCCTGTGTGATCCCACTAAAGAATCAGGGCATAATGGATCGAGCCATGCCTCTGTAATAACTATAATACTGGGTTTAAATGTCTCCACGAGGATTGCAACATCATCCAGTTTCGGAAAAAGTGATCTTGCACTCAAATACAAGATAGATAAAGATTCGCCACCACTATTTTTATCACATCCTGATGCCATCAAGCCTGTCCTTTTGGTGAACTTGAATTTGTTATTCGGGTCTCATTTTCTCTCTCATTTGTGTCAAATGTTACCTGGATATTTTCCTGAGTACTATCCATTGAGCTTCCAGTACCACTTGATATGAGGATAGGGTTCCTAACTCGGAAGGGGCGCACTGTTACATCACAGGACCACATGTGAGGCTGTACCAACCATAAATAGCCACTCTGATACCACTCTGACAAAGAAATATGACGATTCAGATCGATCCTTCTATGGTTTTTCAACGAGAGCACTGCTTAATCTCTAATTTCATCCCATTTATGTAACTTATCAGCTCTTCTCTAGTTGTGTCGATATGCAAATTACCAACACACAAATGTTGTTTTGGTCTCCGATCCATAGCTTTCTTTATTCCTAAACACTGATCTCTTAGTAGGTTCCATATCTGAACTTCCTTTAGTCATTATTTTTACATGATTATCAAACAAGCTTGCATTTGTATCAATTTTAGGCTCCTGATCCACTGGTTTGACTTTCATGATGCCTGGCATTTCAACACCATTTTGACATTCATCCCTATTATTTTTCATAATGCTTCCAATTTTTCAGTTATTTCTTATGAGTTTACCAGGTCGCCAATGGGTTTAAAAACATCTGCAAACACTTTCCGAAGGTTTGTAGATATTGCATTAAAGGGTTGTTTGGGAAAAATTGCCACTGGCTTTATTGATGATCTTTTAGTATTCTCCAAAACAAAAAAGAGCTCTTGTCATTTCTTTGAAAATTTTTTCAAAAGTTAAGAGACGCTGGCCTTATAATCAAGCTTTCCAAATGTCAATTCATTAAGGACTTTGTAACTTACTTGGGCCATACCATTCAGAAGGGCACCGTTTGTCCAATTAAAGGAAAAGTTAAAGCTTTTGAATGCTACGCTCAGCCTCCAGCTGTAAAGCAGATGCAAAGTTTTTTAGGGATGGCAGGATTTTTTTAAAAGCACATAAAGGATTACTCAAAAATTGCCCGCCTCCTTTCCGAATTAACAGAAAAGGGCAACCTATTTCATTGGACAGCTGAATCCAGTTTTAAGAATTGTAGTTTGAAACAAACACTTCTATCTTACAACAGATGCTAGCAAATTTGCTATTGGAGCTGTGCTTGAATAGGAGTTTGATGGAAAGAGGCATCCAATAGCTTATGCTAGCATGAAGGTAAAAACATCAGAAGTAGCTTATTCTAACATACAAAAGGAAGCTCTTGGGTGTGTTTTTTGGTGTGACACATTTTAACTATTATTTAGCAGAAAAAAATTTACTTTGATTACAGATCATTTGCCACTTCAGTTTTGATGCAAATGAAGCATCATAATGCTATGCTTTTAAAGTGGTGTCTTAAGCTTGAATCTTATGATTTTGATGCTATTTACAAGCCTGGAAACATACGAATCGTGCAGATGGATTGTTACGCAGTTTTCCAGAAACAATAGACCCAGTGGAAGTAGCACAAAAGGAAATTCTTTGTACAGCAGCGGAACTTAAAAATGAAGTTAATGATGCAATTGGAAACAAGTGAAAAGGGTTTGATCAAATATTCTGTAAAGGGATATTTTTTTTTATCAGAAGGGATTTTGATGAAAACTGTCAAGAATTTTCAAAAGAGTAAAGAACAAGAAAGATGCTGTTGTGGTGGTTCCTAACATACTTAGGGAGCACATTTTGTACCAAGCCTATGACTCTAAAATAGCTGAGCATATGGCAGTAGAAAGAACACTTGCAATAATTAAATTAAACTATTTCTGGCATTCTCTGGCAAAGGACGTAAAAAGATATTGTGAATCTTGCCAATCTTTTAATGAGAAATGCAACTCTCTCGGTAAGGCACCTTCACAGAAATTACCAGCAGTGTCCAGACCTTATGAAAGAGTAGGTTTAGATGTACTTGGCCCTTTGCCTTTAAAACACGATAGCAACAAATTCATTGTTGTTTTTATAGACTATCTTACAAAGAATATTGAAGCTTTTCCTGTTCCTAATCAGACCACTGAAACAATTGCAATACTTCTTGTAAATGAAGAGATCTCTAGACATGAGTTTTCGAAACATTGCTGACAGACAGAGAAAGCTATTTTACTTCAGGATTGTTTACACAATTATGTGACTCAACGCAACCCTTTGCAAAATGTTTTCTTATTATGTAAATGAAGATCAAAAAAATTATGATAAGGGATTACCCTTACTTTTGTATGCTTACAGAACAGCTATACATAGTTTACTGGGGAATCACCATTTTTCCTAACTTATGGTAGAGACCCTTCTTTGCCAACCAATCTGCTGTTAGCTTCTCGAAAACCACAATACAGTGGCGATATTGTGACAGAATTAACCTTGAAATTGCAGACTGCTTTTGATCAAGCTAAGGCACATTTAGCTAAAGTCTGACAGGCAAGTTGTAATCCGAGCAAAAATTTAAAAAAAATAAAAATTCAAAGGAAGGTCATTTGGTTTATTTGTATGTTCCTCGAACTAAAAAGGGGAGAACAAGCAAACTGAGCAGATTGAATTAAGACCCATTTCGAATAAAACCCGAAAATTAAGTGAAGTAAATTTTGAAATTAAACCTGTGTCTGGAAAAGGAAATCCTCAGGTTGTTCATGTTGAGTGATTGAAAACGTTCATTCCTGGGCAACCCTACTCACTGTGGAAAGGGCCAGTTTTTAAATGAAGTACCCAAGCATCATGCAACTAATGAGGATCCATAAGAAAAAATTTTGGGTTTTCAACCAGATGAGGAAAGCAGTACAGATAATTGTGAAGAGGAATTACCCGTGCATTCTAGCACATCTGAATCTAGTGATAGCAGTGAATCTAGTGATGACAGTGAATCTAATGGTTCAACAGTTATACTTCAAGGGGCAGCAAATAATGCACCTAGTACTAGTTTGGAAGTAAGAGCACCTTGGTCTTTATATTTTCTAAGTTCAGGAATGAGAAAAACTTATATAGAAAATCTGGACACTGATGTTGAAGAAGTAGAACTCGCATCTGACCCCAACAAGGTAGTCAAATGGGATGAAAATATTCCTTCAATTATAAATAATGCTTTGTCTTAAGCTCAAAATTTTTTAAAAAAATTTCTGCATTCTAGATCAAAATCATTGCATGTAACTATCATCAACCATTTAACTGAATTCTTGTTTTCTAAAAAAACAGGACTCCAAAAAAGGACTATCAAGAAGTGCAAGGTCATCTCAACCAATAGAAGAAAGTTTGCATCCACATCAGGGGATACTAAACATTAGTGACTGCTCTTAAAAACAATTTAAAGTGCTCTGTGGACATTAAAAAGGAGCTGAAGAAAAAACAAACAATTTCCGAAGACATCAATTATGGTTATTCTAAAACTACCTTTGCTTTTCTTATTATCAAATTTAACATTAACTGATACATCTTATGATGTGATCAAAGAATGTTTTTGGGAAGGCCGTTCTATGCATTGTTCTTACTTAAGCAATCCTCAAACCTGGGAATTTAAAGATATCCTACCTAGAAATTGGTGTGGATCAGCCAGAGGAACGTGTGACTATTGTGCTACTGAAATACTTTGTAGTAAGTAAAATATTAATAAAAGATGGGAGATCTGCCATATTCGTTTTACCTCGGTGTATGAAATAGAACAGACAAAATTTAGAACTGGGGATGACAATTATTTCAACTGTGTAAAACACAAAATTCCTTGTACATTTGCGACTAACAGATCTTGTTTGGGAAGTGAAGATTATTACTCGAAACCCATATGGAAAAATGTATATCCGGAGAATGCATTTTTAAAATATATTGTTTATGTATTTATTATATACTGAAATTTACCCAGCCCCATATATGCATAATATATTAGGGTGATTCTCTGTAAATGGTAAAAAATGAGATGATGACATTTTCAATTTTGAATCTGCTTAAAAAAATTCTTTTTATTTTTTTTAATTCACTTATGCATCTGAAATGTGATGCAGATATGAGCAGAGATTAACAAATACAATCTACTGTAATATCTTACATTCATTTGTCATGAAAGTGAGGGAATGACACAAGAGTGAGGGAATGGCAAACAGGTGAGTGCAATAATGGTTAAGGTTGAATAATGCTAACACGAATAACATGAACTTGAGCTAACAAATATCAAGAAATGAATCTGCAAAGCTTTACAAGAGGTGCATAGCAGGAATGAAAAATTGGTTTGCACTGTTTCCACAAGGAATTGTTGGTTCTATTTTTTGCTCTATAGAGTCCCAGTTATGACTTTGGCAAGTTTAGCCATTAACATGTCAAGGTTTGGAATGTCTTGACCTTGGGCTACAAGTATATCAGCAGTGTGCTTGAGTTCTTCATGCCATCAGGTGAACCTTTACCATGACCAGCTTGAACTTTTTGATTTTTGGTAGTAGAACCTGAAGATGGTGTGAGATTATGTGAAACATTTTTGTTTCGATACTGAGTTGATGGTCCATCACTTAATATATAAACATCCTTAACACTTGGCAACAACTCTACTATCCGATTGAATATTGGTTTTAGGTGTGCCCATATGGCAGCTGGATCATGTCTCAGAGATTCAGAGATAGTAGAAAAACTGTGCACAACATTTTGGATGAACTTATTGGATGATTTTATGTAAAAAAACACCAGTATGAATGCTGAGCTGCTGATGTGCACCTCCAAAATAATAAGACTGAATCTCCTTAGCATATTTGCAGTTGTAGTTCTCTCTATAGTCAATATAAATGAGTATACTATCTTTTTGGTAAATTACCTTTGAAGGAATGGATAGACTGATACTGATGGCAAATGTTTTAACATGTGTCATGAATTTGCTTTTGTTGTTTTCGAATTCTTCAACTAGTTTCTTTAAGCTTGTTTCATTGTTATGTTTAGTAGGCTTTCGAGTTGATTTTTAACTCTATTGATGGTGCATGTTGTGGAAAGTGAAACCCATTTCTGCCATTTAACAGTTTAAAAATTTCTTCGTACTATTTGTACCTTCTTTTCCCAAACAATTATCACATTTACAAAATAAGCAAGCTTCAGCATTATGACTACAGCAAATATCCCTTAAAGTGTCATTTGGTGTTTGGTATTCAAAAGCTAATTCTTTATAAAGTCTTGAAACCACCAGTTCCATGTTTGCATGAATAATGCATTTGCATATTTCTTTGTCATCCACATTTGGCTTGACAATCCAAAATGGCCTAAGCCGACAGAATGTTGAGTAGCTAATTTTATATTCTGACTGGTTCAGGAATTTCTTGTGTAAATTTTCCAGTGTATCATTTAGGGTTCGTTTCTGTGTCTTTATCGTGTATCTAGAAAGACATTTTTTTTCCAGGACACATTCTTGTATTTTCTTTATTTTCAAAAAAAATCTTGTACTTGTTGACGTATTTCCTTTGTCACACTATAATGTTCTCTCGACTTGCGATAGTAGCACATCAATGGTCTATCTGAAGAATCACACTTTTGCATCTTGTAAGATAGAAACGATTTGCTGCGGCTTAATAGCCTTTTTTTAAGAATACGACCCCCTAACAAGTTTGTTAAATAACTGTTTTGACTTGATAGTTCTTCTAAGCAGTTGAGCAGTAAGAGCTTCTCCAAATAGTAACTTTTTTCTTATTTTTGGTGAAATCTTGTCTTTTCCAATTATTTTTTTTACTTTACTGCAGGGTGTTGATTTCATTGCATTATTTCGATCATTGCAATGCTGATATTTCTTTGTGTTTGTCGTTCTGCTCGTTTGACTTGCTGTGCTAATTTAGTCTTCAGTTTTAAATTGTCCTTGTATAACTTTGACCTATCACGTCAACTTGCTTGTGTCCTACAGATTTCCTGGAGGTTGAGGGCTCAGTATCCATTTTCTGAGATGTTGAAAGCACATTTATAGGTGGGGACATCAGGCGATGTTGTTGGAGTATCTTCATTTAGTTTCTTTTGCATTTTTTCTGCTCCTTAAGTCTATCTCTGTACTTTTGTGAGTTTTTTTCCACTGTTTTCTTTTCATTCTTAGTTAAAGAGAGCTTATTAATGCTCCATTTCTGCTTCATTTGAATATATTTGAGAAGCTCCTTGTCCTTTAGTTTTTGTGATAAAACTGGATCAGCTTTAATTCTCTCTCTCTTTTTTCTGTCATATTCTTTCTTCTTTAAACGGGCTTCCCCTAAATTTGTTTTTTTGGAGGATGTTTTACCCATTTAATCTAGGAATAAGGAGATATATACAGTTGCATGAGTTAGCCTATGCTCAAATAGCTAATGTAATAATTAGAAATTAATGTTAATTTCCGTAAAACATACATTAAGCTGTAAACTATGGAAATCATCATTCCCTCATTTTATTGTCATTCCCTCACAAGCATATATGTGAGGGAAGGATTATGAGGGAATGTCAACAGTTTGAAATATGGCTGCCCCTGCACAGAACAAAGAGCCAGTTGGCATGACACATTTACTGTCATGTACCTTTTGTACCACCAATTATGTATTCACATACATAATGTTAATGTTTAACCATTTTAAATACACTAGCTTTTATTCAGGAGGGAATGACCACACATAAAAACACTCACCAGATATCAAAGACTCACTTGACAAAATTGTGAAATCTTCTTACGAGGCATGAATACAGATTATGATATATAATTTAGCATTGCATTCTGGGTCATAGCAAGTTGGCATGGAGCCAAGCCCATTGCATACAAACCCCACCTGTTGGGAAACATACATTAGTGAGGGAATGATTGCTTGCAATAGAGACAGCATTTGGTAAGATTATAAGCAGAAATAATTGACATTAATGCTTGGAAACAAAGTTTTGAAATGCTAAGTGAATACTTAATAGTATGTATAGCAGCTTGTTTGTCATCTCTTTAAAAACATTTGCAATAAACAGAACACATAGTGAATTACCATGTGGGGACATGTGAGGGAATGATATTTACGATGTTTCTGATGCAATATTAAAAAGTTGATGTTATTTAAATATTCTTTTTAAATATTTTTTAAGTATTCACACAGGGTGAAAGAAAAGTCTGTATCTTATGGGTTTTGCGTCTAAATGATGGCCGATATCAGAATTCTGCTAATGGGAGTGGATAGTGATGTGCCCTGGCGCTATTCAATGGTGATGTCCTAATTGCCCTTGAGGGACATCATCAAGGTCTTGAAAGTGCTAACTCTGAAACAGTTAATGATAGAACAAAACATCCAATTATAAAGTTGTAGGGCATTGCCAAATTAGTGTAAATACATTGTGAAACTTAGCACTATAATAACTGTTAATGAGGATATTTCACTTACTAAATGTCAACATGCCCCGGGAATGTTGCTCACCAGCAATGCTTACTTGTATTGCAAGTTGCTTTCAACAAGGGGCAATGTCTTTATTGTTTTGCTGATTACTGTCAATATGAAGAAGCATGTGCTTCAAAACTGGAAAAAACAACATAAATAAATGATTAGCTAATGGAATTTGTTTACTGACCACTTGTCTTACATTGTTATAACTAGCATACTGATATGTTTCATGCCACAACTCGTCATGCATGATTAATGTTTATTTATGCAAGTTTGGATTCACAAATTTTGGTTCAACCAGAATTTAAAGGTTGGGGAAATAAGAGTTATGTTGGTGGGTTGTACACCTAGTTCACAGTATAGCAGGTATGACAGGGTTCGGAAGTCAAGGCAAAATATCCTTCTGAGGAAACGCTCTTGAAAGACGTCAAGGGCATCTTTTTTTGCCCAAGTCCACAAGGCGGTGTTATATGTTAATACCGGAGAAAGGATTGGGGTAAATAAAGAAAGATGAGTAGGGATATGATTGAGGTTTTTGGAGATTAAAGTCTTGCAGAGGAAGTGAGCCTGGGAGTTGAATTTTGTTCTGAGGGCCGTTAGATGTTCAGAAGGCGAGCCCGAATGGAAAAATTTAACCCCCAGGTAGGTCCAGGATCTAACCACCTCTAGAGGCACTCCGCCCTAGTGAAAAGAGTTTTTGGGGGATCTAGGGCTTCTGGGGCTAAAGATTAGAATTTTGGATTTGGCTGTGTTTAAGGACAGCTGGCTAAGTTTCATGTATCTATACAAGGATGCCAAAAAGCCCCTCATTGCTCGACAGGTTGGAGCTATGAGAAGGATATCATCTGCATATAATGAGCAGTGTATAATGTATTAGCCTACCCCACAGCCCCTCTTCCATGGAAAGAAAGCTGGGAGGTAGGCGAGAAAAATGTTGAAAAGAAGGGGACTGATGGGGTCACCTTAGAGAACCCCTGAAGTGATTTTGGTGGAAGAGGTTAAGCCCTCTGCAGTATTAACCTGGCAAGTTAGTTGATCATAAAAGGTGAAAATGTTTAGGAGTAGATGAGGGAAAAAGCCCATCGCATTGAGTTTGGCCCACAGGGTATAGTGGTCCACAAAGTCAAATGCTCTGGCCATGTAGGTATATGTTGGCGATCTGGGTTTGGCGAGACGTCCTTTCACGATCGCTTGCAGTATGGTGATGTTATCAGAAGTGCCTCGGCTTCGCATGAAGGCGGCTTGTTCCGGGGGTATGATATTATTTTGGGAAGCCCATTGAAGGGTGTGCTATATGGAGTATAGATATATATATATGAATTATATGCTACAAACATATGGATTATCGCTATAGTTATGGCTAGGATTATACGGATTATATGCTGGGAATATTTTCAATGAATGATAGATTTGTAAGAATGAATGATTTTTGATGTAAAGAAATGTATAGAGCTTGATAAAACTGTTTTAAAAGTTTAATTAACATCTTATATTTATTTGAAAATCAATTACACTCACAATAAATCCATGAATTACAGGAATTCAATTTAGGTCAGTTGTGCAGCAAATACCTGTTCATCTTAAAGTCTCCCTTAAATTGTGGGTCCCATGCATACACACGACCTAAAAGATGTAGTCTTTCCTTTGCACACAGCACAGCAATTTTTGAATTAATAATAGCTCCTGTTTGGCCAAAGGTTAATTTGTTAGGAAGATACTTCATTGCAGCATCTTAAAATTAGAAAAGATATACATTGTAACTCATGCATGCATAGTAAGATGAAATTGTTAATAGCCAAATTACTTACGTTTTATTGCACCAGTTATCGTCTTGTCCAGCTGCTTTTTTCTTCCCATTTCATCATCCAAATCCTTTTGTTTGCTGGATCCACCACCCAAGTTACTTTCCAGCAGTGTTTTAGTGCTAAACATATTTGTTAGTAGCAACCTGATGAATGATGACGGCTTATTGGATGATTTTGCAGATTTCAAAATCATTACTGGGCATCTTACACCGCACCCAGGATAAATTTCAACCTAATTAGAAAAATAAGATAATTTAGTATACTGGTAGTAAACTTATGGTAATGACAAAGTTAAGACATCTGACACTTACCATGGCTTGCAGCACTATGTTTTCAATTTTCTTAAGTGGATTTTCTACCTGACATTCACTGCCAGGGGAGTTGGTTGTTGACCAATTAAGTGGCAAAACCAAATTCAATGATTTGAATGATGAAGAAGACACAATTTAGTTTTGGGGATGTCAGCAAGCTATCAGTTTTAGTAAACATTTCTGGTAATTCTAAAAACATCAACATACATTAGATGAAATAACTATAGCTACATATATATATATATATATATATATATATATTTGATAATGATTCTCTACACTGTACTTACCACTTGTAAAGGCAGCCTGTAGCTCCTGAATTTGCTTTTTCAGTGCTTTATTGGATTTCTCCAAAGAAAAACAATTTGTGCATTC
>JAQGBW010003025.1:0-17563 GCA_034698625.1 Julus scanicus
GTGACGTTTTTCTTCGAAAAATTAAGCTCCGCCTCGACCGGCGGACGACGTCGGTCGAGGCATTGTGAACTAGGCATATGATTTGCTAAACATCATGTTCCACGATGGAATGAAAGAAATTTTATCACTGAAAGCAGTTAACTGTGAAAGTTGCGAAATAATTGTAAATGTCAGTAACTAAACAGATTAATAATGAAAAAGGAGTGAACGGAGAAAAGCGCGATGTATAATTTCAAAATCATTGAAGCTTAGGTTAGGTGAAGTTAGATAGGTTTAAGTTCGTGTGTACTTTTGTTCTTTTGCACATTTGTCTTAGAACACGACACTAGAACGGACTAGTTAAAAGAAAACGTTCATAACACAAATTACGTATAATTTCTGGATATTTAATTTTCCAGTAATAATCATGTTACCTTTAAGAAGCTTTACTAGTTAATAAGGTTTTCCATTAATAAATTTTAAATCATCAGTCCCTTGAAAAACTTCTTAACAGTGTTCTTTCTACTGTATGCAAAACGCTTAGCAATTTTATTAAAAACATGTCTTTGAAATTATCTGGATATTACCAAATAAATTTCGTATATTTTATAAATCAGAAACATTAAGGGATATAATGGCAAACCAAAATAACATCATTTGAAAGAACAATTTGCTTGTAGTGAAAATTGCAGAAAATGTTTGAGAATTGTGAGAATTCAATGCCACTCAATTCAGTATTACATGTCATATGGTAGGGAGTCGTGACCATTTTCAGGCGATTGCTCTATGTCTGTAGCCATCGTTGTTAAACTGAACATTAAATTAAACATTTAATAAATATGGACTTTCGCTAGCTAGGAAGGCTATTCAATAGTCTAATCGCATGTAAAATGAATGACCAATTGTAAGCATCCATTTTGGCATGGAGCTCTGTCAAGGTTTTTGAATGATTATGTTGTCATCTAAAGTTGCTGCTGGGCATTAATATGGGAAATGAGATGTGATTTACAAAGAAGATTAAAATGTTTGAACAGTCTGTAGCCAAGTGTTTGCTGGACCATTTCACTATCCTGTGAGAATTCAAAATAGGAGGGCAGTATTCAAAAATAGGGTGAACGAGAGTTGTGTAGCCATGCAGTTTTATTAACATTTTCCGCTCATTATCGAAATATGTGTTCATTGGTTTTCTGCACCAAGAAAACGCCACATTTCGAAGCGAAATTTTGTCACCTTATATTACCCTCCCTGACAAATGTTTGGAAATTTCCAAATTTGTGCAGCTTGAGTCCTCAAAATTGACAAATTACTCAACAAATGGTAAATGCCAGCAGAAAATAAACTATGGAGTATTTAGTGGGACCTGTTCGTCATCTTTAGAAACAATTTATACCCAATTACACTGAAATCAATTAAATTCTCATGACAAAAACAAAACGGGTACCCTGGACAAATGTATGGAAATGCTGAGACAAATGTTTGGAAATTTTTTTCAATTAAACTGAAATGTTTAAAATCCACGCAAAGTATTTGATCTCCTTGTTGGTAAATATGTAACCTAGCTCTTTTGCAAGATGATAGTTGCTGAATATTACATTTAAATTTAGAGAAAAGAGAAATGGTACCACCTAAACAAATCCCACAACCTCTTCATGACTTGGTCATATCAAAATGGCTAAAGATTATGAAGCAGGGTGCATACGAGGCTGCAAGCACTGGAAGAAGGCTCTGAGGAAGTATGTAATTGAATCCCAATAAATGATCCAGATAGTATTTCTTTACCAAGTATTTTTATTGACATATTGTGAAACTCGTGTATTGTTGATAATCGCAGTTGTTATGACAATGTAATAAGATGCATAAATATATCATTGTGCTTTTTGAGTGTTTAAGTAATTAAATAAATAAAAGTATATAAGCTATAAGCACTGGAGAGGTGCGAAAAGCTCCAGTGCAGATTCTGAGTGCCTAATGGTGGACAGAGTCCAAAGCTTTCAGGTAAAAGGGGGAGCGGAGTTATAAACGATGGACCCATAGTCCAGTTTTGCATGAATAGTCGCCTTATATAGCCGCATGATGACTATGTGGTCGGCTCCCCAAAAGGAGGACAGAATCTTCAACAAGTTGAGGTCTTTGATGCACATGGACTTGAGGTGCTGCATATGAGGTAGAAAAGAGCATGTTGCCGTAAAACGAAAGCTTTCCGCACATAGGCCTCTAAGCGAAGAAGAGGATCAACAGATGACCTGCCCCCCGGAAGCCAAATTGAAAGAGGGAGAGAAGGAATTGTGACTCAAGGGAAACATGAGGCGGTCATAGACCATTGTCTACATGACCTTACACAGGCAACTGGTTAAGGCGATTGGCATATAATTTAACGAATCCGATGGGTCTTTGCCTGGCTTCAGAATCGGCACCACATGGGCATGCTGCCAGGATGCAGGGAACACTCTCCGCCTCGCCCAGATATGATTGTATATATGGTGAGGAGGATGCCAAGTGGGCCTGTGGGTAGGTGGTGGAGCATGGCATTATGGATGTCGTAGGGACCGGCAGATGTGGCCGAGCAACGGGACAGAGCAGAAAGGAGTTCAATTTTTGTGAAATGCTGATTGTAGGAGGGATGGCGCTCAGAGAAACAGCGGTTTTGTTCCTCTTGAGCTTTGATGCGGAGGATTCCCCAAGGGTATTGCACCTCTCTAGCATCCTTTTTAAAATGTGAAGTGGGGGAGCGATAGGATCTCCTCACCTTGTGCACTCTCTCCCACAGAACTCTAGTCGGAGTGTGGAAGGTGAGAGAGGAGAGAAAAGTTTGCCAAGACTCAAGTTGACTCTGCCGCCGGACACAGAGGGCAAGCGCCTGTGCACGCTTAAAGGCTGTTAGGTTGGTATCTGTTGAATATTTAAAAAAGATAAACCAAGCACGATGCTGAGCAGCTCGATGCTTCCGACATTCCTAATTCCACCAGGGTTTAGGGTATTGAAGTGGCTTGGAAGAAGCACAGGGAATGGATAAGGGAGGCGGCTCCAATGACCACAGGCTTGCAAATGCAGGCCAGTCAGCTCTGGAAGTTATCCACCGCTGGGGACAAAGAAGGGATTAGCAAGGAGTTGACCAAGTGATATGGATGGGAAAGTGGTCACTGCCATGGAGATTTTGGTCAGGAGACCACAACAGCATAGGAAAAAGAGGTGCAGAGCAGGAGGACAGGTCAATATAGGAAAAGGACTGCGATGCAGAGTTGAAATATGTGGGGAGGCCAGTGTTCAAGAGGGTAAGGTCTGAAGAAGCAAGGACAGCTTCCATAGCTGCACACTTGGTGTCCCAGCGAGAGCTACCCCACAGTGAGTTATCGGCATTAAAATCCCCCAGTAGGAGGTAGGGTTTGGGTAGCTGGGCGACAAGACGTAAAAAGTAGTCAATTGGATGGAAAAGGAATCAGGAACATAGGTCAAGCACACTGTAACTGCATGAAGAAGAGCAATCCGAACAGCCAAGCCTCTAGCGGGGTGGAGAGCATTAGAGGAGATGA
The DNA here is from genome assembly GCA_034698625.1 of Julus scanicus. Taxonomy (NCBI): domain Eukaryota; kingdom Metazoa; phylum Arthropoda; class Diplopoda; order Julida; family Julidae; genus Julus; species Julus scanicus. The sequence goes on from JAQGBW010003025.1 coordinate 3,510, forward strand.
TGGGAGGGTAATGCGCACAAGTAGCGCAACCCCACCGTGGACATTGGCACCGATTCTGTCCTTACGATGGACGGTAAAGCCTCGCAATGAGTAGGGAATGCTCTCCGAGAGAAGTCTCCTGGAGAGCCACGCATGCAGGCTGATGCTGAGTGATAAGTTCACGCAGTTCTGGGGAATTCCCACGCACACCACGACAGTTCCACTGAAGCATAGCTATTGTGAGCGCAGAAGCTAAGACAGGCTACCTAGCCGAGCGCCTACTGGCCCCAGGCTTGTCCCTATAGCGATGCTTTACAGTTGACTTAGGAGGCCTATGCTAGGCAAGAACAATAAATAGCCTAGAGGTCAAGCGCTTTGGTGTCCTTTATCTCCTCAAGAAGTGTGGATCTGGAAACACGCCTTGGGCAACACTGCGGCTGCCTTTGGGGGATTCGCTGGCCGCATGGGAGGCAGGCCTTTGCTTCCGGCCCTGGCTATCTGCCAACCATCGGTGATAGGCAATCTAGGGGCTGGAGGAGGGGGTGGTGATGGTGAAGGACCCCCCCTGGAAGGGTGGAGGCTGATGTGCGTGGCGCTGAAGAGTGGGGAAGCCACGGCCTAGGTACAGGGAAAGGAAGGGGAAGGGAGGAGCATAGGGGGTTAGGAGTGGCTTGCAGGCGATTGCGCGAAAGAGCCGGCTTTAGGAGGTGAACGAGACAGAGGGGGTGGGGATCGCATGATGGTATCGCCAGAGAAGAGTCCAGCTCCCAACTGTCTGGAGCACAGCACACACACACTGTGAGTTTCGCAAGCAACAGAAGGGGGCTGGGGATCAGTCTACACAGCAATGAACTGCTGTGGAAAACTCTGGTTGCGGATTTGGCAAAGCTAACTGGCTTAAAACCCTTATACCGCATATGAGCCTCAGGGAAGATGTTCTCTTTTACCATGAGCTCCATGATGTGCTTCTCCTCAAGGTATCTGGGGCAGTCACGTGACCACACGGCATGTGACTCTTTGCAATTAACACAGGCTGGAGTATTTGGACAAGCAGCCTTGTGGGCAGGCGTGCCACACTGGCCACAGAGGGCTTGGGATTTGTACGCCAGTTTGGTATGGCCATACCACTGACAACCAAAACACCTGGAAGGATTTGGTATAAAAGGCCGAACCGGAAGATTAAGAAAGACATGCTCGTGGGTAGCTTACGGGAAGAAAAAGTGAGTATCAGGGTGGCGGTGGGCTCAACAAAGCCATTCCACTGTCTGGAGATACGCTTGACGTTTGTCACCAGCTGAGTCGACAAGAAGTCAGCAAGCTCCTCCAATGTGGAATAGAGCAAGTCGGGCGAGCTGACAACCCCTCTCTGCGCTGTTGAGGGACTTGAGAGCCTTAGCAGTGACAGGAAAAGAGGCAACAAACATGATGTTGAGGAGCTTAGTGGCTTGGGACGGGGCACGCGTCTCGCAACTTGCTGACACCAAGGTCTGAGGTGCCCAAGAAGCCTGATTAATCCTTATAAATGGCAATGGGCGACACTTTCGCAAATGACTCACCATCATTGCGCTTTACCACAAGGTACTTGGGTGAAGGGGGCCTTAGACAGGGAGAAGCAGGAGCAGCTCTGGAGCTAGGGTTGAGTTAATCTGACTCGGGCGGGGTCGCTTTTCGAGGACCCCAATCGGTTTTTTGTTTGATTAAGCGAGCTAATTTAACACCCTGCTTTCAGACAGGTCTCCCCGTCCTTTACAAACCAGCTCCAGCCGAAAACAGGGTGCTGATGGTCAGTAGCCTACTGAGGCAGGAATGCTTTTCTCGGGGCGAGCACACACTGACCAATAGGGGTAAAAACCCCTCCCACCAACAGCTGTGATCCCTGGCACCCTGATAGTCATGGCCTGATAGAATCAGGAGTTATAACCGGTATCTATCACAGCCTGGTTTTTTGCTACCCGGGGGGCCAGAGAAGGAAAGGGGTTACCCAGATCCCTAACCCTACGCAAATAGTTAAGGGCAGTGTTGCAGACAGGTCTGCGGACACACTTGCATTGGACCAGACAGGTGGCGCATGAATCTGGGTTTTTGTAGGCAACCGTGCACAAGCCCCCCCAACACAGCAAGGTGGTGGCCCTTCGGGGGGGGGGGGGATACTTGATGGAAATTAATATTTGGTGGCCCATCCTTTGGCTTCAATCACAGCAGCACACCTGCGAGGCATTGACTCCACCAATTTTTGATGTTTTAGTTGAAATCTTCTCCCATTCAGCCTGAAGACTTTGAAGCAGGTCACCCTTCGAGGAGTACTTTTTTGGCCCACTGCATGCCAAAGAACTTCCCAGATGTGTTCTATTGAATTTAAATCTGGGCTTTGGATAGGCCACTGCAAAACTTATTTTTTTGATGTAAACCACTGCTTGACTTAATTTGCAGTGTGCTTTGGATCGTTGTCCTGTAGGAATTGCCAACCCCTCGGCATTAATTTTCTGGCGAGCAAATGGGAACGCGTTTGTCCAGGATATTTCTGTATACCACTTGGTCCATAATTCCATCAATAGGCACAGGCGGACCCATTCCATCAAAGGAAAACGCACCCCAGACCATCTGTGAACCTCCCCCATGTTTCACAGTTGGAGTTTGGTACTTGGGGTCATGTCTGTGGCCCTTTGGATGACGGATATAACGCCGACCATCACTTCTAAACAACAGAAATTTGCTTTCATCACTCCATAGCACTTTCTTCCATTCATTGTTGGTCCAGTGTTGATGCTCTTTGGCAAACTTCAAACGAGCGACCCTATTCTTTTTACTGATGAGAGGTCCAGCTTCTGAAAGGCATCATCCAACAGTCCGACCACTAATTTTTATTTTAAGTTTTCATTAATTAATTTCTCGTGCTATCGCAGCATCATCTTTTTTCGCATCACTAATTGATTTCCTTCTAATGAGTCTGTCTGTGTGTGGTGTTGTTTTCCTAGGCCTTCCTGATCTTGACTTGTCTTGGAAGCTCCCATTCTCACGATATTTCTTCACTGTATAACCCCACAGTGGACTTTGAAACCAGAAGTTCATTAGAAATTTGGGTGTAAGACATGCTTATCTCTACCTTTTTCATTACTCGCTAACGAAGTTCAACAGTGACTATGAAATACATTGTCACTAGCTGCCACTAACTAGTAATTACTAAGAGCCTAAATAATGTACTTATTCAATGAAGGTGGCAATGATCGACAAATGACTGTCCTAAAACTTTTGCCATGCAATTTTTATTCAATTGAATTGATTTGCATATTTCTTCACTTGACCAACCTCCAAATTGAAAAGCAAGCTTTCATATATAATTAGGAATGTTTGACTCAAGGAATGCATTTCATTTATTAAAGTTATCAAGAATAATTGGATCGTAATAAAACTTTTGTCAGCCACTGTATATTAAGCAGCTAAAATAATTCCAAAAATAAAAATGAAGTGACATACCTTAGATCCAAGCATGGAGAAGCCTGACCAGACTCCATGGGAATAAGGTCACCTTGCTGCAGTGCTTGCGCCATTATAGGGCACAAAGTACTCACTTCTCGGAGGAGGAATACAAGTTCACGATATGTTACGTCGTTCAGTGCAGGCTTGGTATTAGCGCACAGAAGGACCTGGAAGAATAAAAAAGCTAGCTGTAACAGTCCACAAAGCATCTGGTTAGGAATAACATACAGTCTACTGAAATGTTACCTTTGTCCCCCGCTGGACCAACTCTCTTGCAAATGGGATAATACCTAACACAACATCAATCCCACAGTTATCCACAAATACAGCTGCACAGCGGTGAGCTGAACCTCGCAGACGAGTGATCCACTTGTCAAAGTCGTCAATCAGCCAGGGCCTTGCTAAGCAAATATAAATGTAAATAAGCATATTATTACTACCGATTTCTTGGCCGCAGGTACAATTTTTTTTGTAAATACCAAAAACGAATTCAAAACAAAATCAGTGAAAAAATAATGCCCTCGGTAATTGCAATGGATTGAATTTAGTTAATGAAACACCAGTTTTGAATAAGAACTCACGTTCATTATTTATTTGATCATAACTTTATTTTATTTAACTCATAGTTATTAATTAATGGTGAAAAGTATGACATGAAAAAACCTGGTGAACTGTATGTACACTCTGGCAAGTTGAATACAATAACTGAAACTTAAGGAGGTAGCAAGAAATTACAAAGGACCTGTCAGGAAGTCAGGGATCCCTGAAAGAGGCGATCTACATTGCATGTTTCATAATTACTTCAATACCAAGCATTGCAAACCTTAAGCCAACTAAACATTTTAGTCAAACTGTTCCCAATATTCCTTTCAGTTACCTTGCAAGCTGGCTCTCGCCTCACTAAATCCAAACTCCCCCTTCTCCATTAGTGCAACGACCTCTTTGGCTCCCCAGTCAAATACGTTTCCTGCCAAAACGCCACATATGACAGCCTCTTGTTTCTCTGCCCATGGTAGCGAGTCCAGTTGCTGAAAACGACCCGCAAGCAGCTTGAGTGCTGCTTCGTTTTCAGCCTGCTTTTGCTATTAAACAAGTATCAGGTAACGGTTAAACAAGACATTTTTACAGCAGCAATGCAGATAATGACAGTGTTTCTCACTTGCAAATAAGGGTCCGGAAAGTCAAACTCATTCAGGCAGTGCTCCCTCATGTCTAACAAGCTGCGGACGGTCAAGGATCCATAGGCACTGGGAGATGCAAGTATGAAAAGAACAATTTAAATCACATTTGAATGGTGAATATGGTTGGGCTCTAGCTTTCATTGCAAAAGGTAGATACATACAATGGATGCTCATGCAAATGCCGTAGCCGGGTCAGGTACTTTTTCTTGAATTTGCTGCCACGTGCCTGAGCCTCATCAGAGTCTGCCTGGCTGTTGACAGCCACCGCTATAAACTGAAAAGATAGAACACATAATTCACAAATCATTAATACCTTTGAGAACAGTCATTCCCATAATGAAATTGGAAAAACAATGCAGTATCCAAAAATGGTAATGCTAATGGCTTTTTTTTTGGAAAAAGACATCAGAATTACCCCATTCGACATAATAGTAATAGTCTACATTTGTGATTATTTTTATATAAATGTGTTTATGAAATGTAAGGTAAATTGTGTGAAAGATAAAAAGAAAATCTATGATCGTTCAATTTACAGCAGGACATACCCTGTTAAGAAGTTTTTCAAGGGAACGGAGACTCAGAACTTCTTAAGCGGGGAAACTTAGTAAAAGTAATAAGGTTATAACTGGTACATTAATTAAATATACGAAAATAACACCTAATTCATGTTGCGAGCGTTTTCTTTTAACATTGCATCAATTAACTTTGAATCGAACAATTATTTTTCTTTTAAGGTAAAAAAAAAAAAAAAAACTGCTTATACAAGTTAAAACCTACCTTAACCTAAAGTTCTATGATTTTAAAATTATATATTGTATTTTTGTCCGGTCACTCTTTTTCATCATTAGTCCATTGACTGTATAATTACAGGCATTTACAATTATTTAAGGGGGATCACAACCTTATTACTTTCAATGGGTGAAATTTTGAAACACAATTTCAGCCAAACAAAAAGATATTAAATAAAAATAAAAATTGTTTAAAATAGCTTGATAAATCAGCAATTGTATCACTTTTTTTGTTTTTGACTTTGAAATGGTAGATTTTTTTAAAATTAATAAACAAGTTTGAAAAATGTCCGTTAATTTGCCCACGCTGCCAGCAGGTGGCAGCTCGAGAATTCAAATATGCATCAATAATAAAAATTTGCATTATAGAATATATTTGCTAACACAAGATCATTTTAATTTGAATAAAACACAAGAGACAGTCATTTTCTTCAAAGAACATTGTTAAAACATTTTAATATAAAATATACGTATAATCTCTAATTTTCAATAAAGCATCAACAAGTCATCAATCTAACCACACACTTGAAATCTTTACCCTACCTTGTCGATGGCATCTTCGAAACATTGCAACCAGTACTGCCTGGCATCAGAGTCCTGGGTCAGGTCCACTGTATCGGCAACATATGTTTCTTCCTCGCGCAGCAGAGGACAGTAAACTAATTGAGTGTCGATAAGGTCCATTTCTAACTGATCTACCTAGACAAGAGTCAAGTGGTAATGCATCTACCATTCTAGAGTGTTGTTACCACGCTAGAGCAAAACATAACATGCTGGTGGAATCATGTTGCAGTTTACCGTGGCACTGTTGTTAGTGGAAAGCATCTGGGCTGGGATTGAACTTTGGAGGCCGGAGCTTCCAGCATAGTTCTCATTCCACGAATACTTTTCAGAATCTATATTAAAAAATTTAAAAAATCAACTGTCATGCCAATCACACACACAAAAAAGCAATTCAAAAAGCAATTCTATTTCAGCAAATTTTGGACATCATCATCATTATTATTATTATTAGTAGTAGTAGTAGTAGTAGTATTTTTTCTTGTTGTAGAAAACGATCTTTTTTCCAAAACGGACAATTCAGAAATTTATTGGATTCATCTCACAAGTTGTTTTTCTGCTTAATCTGTTTTTTTGGTATGCAGAGTTGTATGTTCTTGAAAATATCGTTGTTAAACAACGATATTTTCAAGAACATTTTTATTACACTTGCTGATATAAACATATTTCGATACAACTTTGTGTACTTTTCACGTGGTACTTTTAGTTTTGCAAAACAAATGCACAACCAACAATGAGTACGTCAAAAAGTTAAGTGTTTTAGATGTAATATCAGATTCCAATGTTGTGTAAAAACTAATTGTTCAGATGTGAATTTAAAATTAATTTGTTTATTTCTCCAAAACGTTATTCATCTAAAAAGGGACCTATTAAAAAAAATAAAACCATTTTTTATTCTTGGAATAATTTTGAAGTATAAAAATAAAGGGCAATTTTTTTGTTGATTTTGTAAAGAAATCATTAAAACAAATTCTCATAAAAGCCTGCAGATCTGTGAAGATATAATGATGTGAGTCACATTTCGTTACATTTTAACTAAGAAACAATGTGACTTACCATACTCCTCAGCTCCCTTTAAGAAGGCCCCAATCGCTCCCAGGTAGCCCTCATGGCGTAAGAACAAAGCCTGCGCCTTGCCCTGATTTTGGAAAAGAACAAGCACAGGCGATTATTTCCCTATACTATTAAGGTTTACATAGCATAAGCGGACACATTAAAAAAAAAAGGCGCTTAGGGAGAATTATTTTAAATTTAACCTTAAATTAAACTCTGCTGCGGCGGCTAGTATGAAAACAATACTTTATAAACCCTGGACAAGTTACATTTTGTATTCAATTATTTAAAGAACCTGAATAATTTCGCATTTAAACCCTGTTTTTACAAAATGCAAAAGTGCTGGATAATGTATAGCAAAATTTGTAATCCAATTGGTAGATCTGATGACTATTGATGTTGATTACAATGTGTCACATCTTCAGTGCAAACATTCAAACTTAACGGTGAAAAACGACAAAATTTATCAAAAGGAGGAAGTAGGTATATATATACACAGCAGAACCTGCTTAAGAAGTTTTCTCGTTTATAAAGTCAATTTTTTGCGCTCCCAAAATAAATCATATAGAAATAATGTTAAGGTTTCCCTGCATAAGCAGAAGTCCAGCTTGATATGTTTTCAAGTTACAATCAATGTATTGATCTACCGACATAGCTGAAAAGACTAAAAAATTGCTAAAAACCAATCGCCACAAAGGAATAAAAGTAGATACTTTAACTGGAAGAAGTTAAGCGTGATTTTAAAAATGGAAGCAAATCGCACATAACACGATGAAGAAAAAATGCCCAGATAAAAGTTATAATTTCTATAATTTCAAAATTATAGAGGGCTAGTTTAGGTAAAGTTAGGTTAGGTTTAAGCTCATATGAGCTTTTGTTCTTGTGAGCTTTGTCTCAGAACATAAAAAGGTACACAAAATTTCTGAAGTGAGAGATGCTCGATGTAATGTTAAAAGCAAACGTTTATATAAGAAGAATTAGGTGTTATTTGCATATATTTTTTAAATTAATTTACCAGTCACAACCGTACTACTTTTACTAAACTTTTCCGTTAAATAAGTTTTCCCCACTTACGAAGTTTAAAAACTACAATCCCTTGAAAAACGTATTAGGGGTGATTAAAAAGAGGCAAAAAAGTGTGACATAATTTATGGCCATAAATTATGTCACACTTTTTTGCCTCTTTTTAAACACCCACCCACCCCTTAGTCACAATTTCCCCATCCCTTATACACAATTGTCACAAAAAACAAACAACCCACCCACCCCCCTAGGTTTGACATAATATTTGAATGGCCCCTTAACAGGGTTCTACTGTAGTGGAATAGTGCCCTTTTAGAAATAAGGTTGCAGTGGCTTAAATAACCTAGAAACATTTTGGGCGTTTATGTCTCAGAAAACAATTTGTTAAAAGCATTGACATAACAAAATATTTTATGCAAAATCTTGCAAATCTTTGCCTCATTTAAATAGTTTTGTGCTTTACATGAATTTATTTTTATTTGTGTATAGTTTACCAGCTAGTTGGCATCCTTTACCTTTAAATATGCTTTCAATTATAGAAAAAAACTTTTGCCAGTACATGTCAAATCCTAATCTTTTAGTTTCATCTTCATTACAACATGCAACAACTTAGTTTTCCAATTGTGTAAAGTAAAAAAAAGCAGCACAACTTACCTGACTCCAAAAATTGATGGCGTAGCTAATTGTGTGCATGCTAAGCGGATGCCCTCTAAGGAAATAGCCTCCAAAATAAATACGATTCAATCCATGCATCATGGCGTATAAGCATGATATTTGACCGATATCATTACTAACGGTGAACAAAAGGCTGCGAGCTATGTCTTCTTCGGAGAACTGCCCTGTAAGGTCAACCAAAAATAAATACATGTGCAGTACAAATTAACAAAGAAAATAATAAAAGAAGAAAACATTCTTCTAGCAATTGTCGGTTGAGTAAAGATAATTAATTCTTTCAATTACTGGACACAAATTTTAGAAACAATTTCTAATTTTAAAATTGTCTACATTAGTTGGAATATCTTAGAAATACATTTATTACCATAAATGGTATTTTAGGAAAAAACATGTTTGAAAAGGTTTCGAAAAAAAAAACAAGTTTCTTTTTTATAAGCAACATTATATTTTTTGTATAAATTATATCTCCACCGACCTCGACCAGGAAGCGAAACCACTTTATGACCAAGAAGAAACATAATTTGTGGCAACCAATGATTACAGCAGGCGGCCCACAGAGATAAACAAATGATTTAGTTTTAAAAAAAGTGAACACAATTTTTTTAAATTGTCGATCTATCTTATTTCACCCTGACAAGTAAAACCGGTTAAGTTTATTAAAGTGGTATGGTAATAACTGGTACATTACATATATAGATTTTCTTTTAATTGATAAATTATTTTTTGAGTTCTTGGACAAATGCGCAACAGGACAAAAGCTCACACGAGCTCCAAACTACGCAACCTAATTTAACGTCACCTAACCTTTCTTGATTACATGTTGTGCTCTTGTCCGGTCACTCCTACTTCAACATCAATCCTTTGACTGAACAGATACGGGCATATACAATTGTTTCACAATTTCCACGTGGGTCAAATTTAGGATTAACTGAAACTTATCAAATCACAGTTCCTTTTCCGAGCATCATTTTTAGCAAATTCTATGCATTTTTTAGTTATCGATACATGGATTGTGACTGGAAAACTTATTAAGCTGGAAAAATTCCATTAGGAATGTACTTTTGGGACCACATGTGAATCGAAATGATTACATTACAAGGGCTAAATTTTCAGCTTCCAACAGGTAGGAAATTCAAAATACCCAAGCCTAACATCTTACCAGCATTGAACTCTGTATCTTTTGAAGAATGGATCGCCTTTCCAAAACTGGATGCTATAAGGTCTCCTGGCAAGCCAAGGATCTTGTAGTCACCACCGTAGATGTCCTTTACTAGCATATCGATGTTCCGATGATCTCCCCGGTTAGCAATTTGCAAGAGTTCATCAAAATTCTAATAGGAAATAGGGCTTTCACTTTGGAACTAGACAAAGCTTTCTTGTAAAATTAGCCACACGAGACTTACTCTAGCTTTAGTCAGCAGCGAGCCCAAGCCCCAAAACGTGCCCCCACCGAGTGATGAACCACCAATTCTCTCGTATTTTGTCTCTGACTCTACCTGAAATATTACAAAAATATTTTACTCAATACAAGAAAAGTTTCACTGATGCAAGAAAAATAACGATTGAACATGCAACCTTCATAATGCTGACTCCTGACCCTATATTAACAAGAAGATATGGGAAAAGGTTTGGCTCGAAGTTCTGAAATTTGTACTGTGGATTCTCATGTCTCTGAAAGATGAAGACTTCGTTGGGAATATTTTTCAGGAGAAAATTACAGCCCTTTATCAAGCAGTGAAGTTCGTCTTCTTTATCCACCCTAAGAATAAAACAACAAAAAGAGAGTGCAGCTCAGTGGGGTGAGGTGAATAGCAAATCAACGTTTCCAGAATATGTTAAATAATTTGGATGGAATTTTAGATATATAAATTACAGTAGAACCCTATAAAGAAGTTTAGTAAAAGTAGTAGGTTGTGCATAGAGTTGTAACTCACTGGTACACGAAATAAATGGAAATCACACCAAATATGCATTATGAACGTCTATTAGCATTGCATGAAGTATAACAACCTTTTCTCAGAAGCAGGTTCTAGTACAAATGTGCAAAAGCTCACATGAGGTTAACCTATACCCCCAAACTAACCTAACTTCAAGTGACCTAAGCTAACCTTCTATGATTATGAAATTATATGTTGTGCTTTTGTCCAATCAATTATATATTTCATCACCATTCGTTTGACCGTATAGGTACTTAGGGAATATACAGGGTGTTTCTGCGCTATATTGCCAAACGTTGCGGGCACGTAGAATGGGTCCATACAAGCCATTTATGTTAATGTACCCATAGGCGGAATTGCCCTGTTAGGCTGCTGGAGGCCACCAAAGATCAATGCAGTCCCATTTTGGGCGTGATGTGTTTTAATTTGTGATTGGGTGACAAGCATGCACAAGCCATTTCTGATGTTTATTCTGTTTGTAGCAATTCAATTGCTCATTCAGGGCCCGCCAAACTGTTGAGTGGTTGGCACCCATAGTATGCGCATTGACACGTGTACTGGTTGACGGATGGTTGGCCACTTATTCCAGAACATCTTCCTCGAACGCAGGGGTTCGTGCACTTCTCGAACCCCCATCAGCTCTCCTGATCTGAAGCATTCCACGTTCTCGCAGGCGCAGGTCAATTGCCACAAACATAACACTACATGCATGGGTGTCTCCGTGCAGGAAACCTCTCCTGGTACGTACATTCTTGCAGCTTGCCTTGCATTCCCACGTGCTCCTCCCGCCGTACACAAGATGCATATCTGCAAGCTCAGCAAAGGTATATAGCTCCATGCTGTCAGTCTGAAATGAAACATGAACATGGTATGCAGCATGCAATGGCCATCGTGAGAATGGCTAGTACAGCCTCCAGCACCCTAACGTGGCATTTCCGCCTAAGAGTACATTAACATAAACGGCTTGTATGGACCCATTCTACATGCCCACAACGTTTGGCAACATAGCGCTGAAAGCTGAAACACCTTGTATAATTGCTTGGCAAGTTCGATTCACTAGTCGAAAGTGGGATTAGCTTCAACTTTTTCGAATCATATTTAACTTTTTCCAGTGATAAAGCTTCTCCTTTCATTCCATTATACACCATGATTTTTTAGCAAATTTCAAATCTTTTTAAGTTATATTAGCATATCAGTAAATAGAAACATGGATTTTGAACTCGAAAACTCGTAAAGCGGGAAAAAAATACATTATAATTGTACTATCAGGAACGTGAGATTCGACTTCTTAAGGTGAATCATAACCCTATCACTTTCAATGGCTGAAATTTTAAAAAATAATCACAGCCAAATAAAAAGAGATTAAATAAAAATAAAAATTGTTTAAAATAGCTTGATAAATCAGCAATGTATTACTTTTTCGTTTTTCACTTTGAAATGGTAGATTTTTTAAAATTAATAAACAAGTTTGAAAAATGTCCGTTAATTTGCATTCTCATGCTGCCACAATGTGCAAATTAACGGACATTTTTCAAACTTGTTTATTAATTTTAATAATCTACCATTTCAAAGTGAAAAACGACATCATCATACGTTTGCTGATTTATCAAGCTATTTTAAACAATTTTTATTTTTATTTAATTTGTTTTTGTTTGGCTGTGAGTCTGTTTTAAAATTTCACCCATTGAAAGTGATATGGTTGTATTCCAGCTTAAGGGAAATACTTCTAAGCAGGTTCTTCTGTACATACACATATGGATGCATAAAGATATAGGTGTCTATTTATTAAGTTTTACTTAACTCTCACATAAATAATAATAATAAAACAATAAAATAAAAAAGTATTTCAGATAGTAGCAAAATGTGCACAATTTTTCTTTTAAATTTGAGATAATGTCAATAGAATCTATTTTTGTGAAAATAAAAATTAAACAATTTACATGAATCCCAACGTTGATGTGATTAGTTCTGTATACTTGTAAGCCCCACCGCCGGTCGCCTTGATCGTCATGTTTGAATTATCCTCTGATGAATTCACCAAGTTGAGATGTATGAAATTTAAACAGCTTTCAATATACTTTGTTTCGAATTTGATAAAGTGCAAGCGTTCTTTGACAGACACTTCATAGTTGGTTTCCTCGTCACTCTGTGAACATCAAACAAAAATAGGCAAATGAAATATTGAAACTGCAACAACGATATGTTACGTTTACGAGGAAACCAAGCAGTTGGAGTATTGGAAGGTCCTAGATTTTTTCAAGTTTTCCACTACTAAATTATTGCATCCTAATTTATTTTAATTATTTGGAGCTTCTATTGATAAAATAAAGTGGATTATTTATCTCAATCTCTTTGAAAGATGTCATAAATGATGAAGATAAGGCGACTATATTTTGCAGTTTTTGCCTTTTTCATTACACATTTTGCAGGTTTTAATAAGCATTAAAAGCAAATTTAAAGTTATACAAGTAATTTCTTTGAAAGTTCATAATCATTTGGTATATTAGCATTTAATATTCTAAAATAGCAAAAATTAAATACATATGAACGACTATGTAGACCTGCATTTGAGACTGATATTCATGAGTAGTATTTATAAAAATTGTTTTCTGTATGTGCTTTGTTATGACATTTTCATGTGATTCCAATACGTGCTGGGCAGTGATAGTAAAAATGTTGTAATTTGTAGTTTGAAACCGAAAAACGTCTTTATTCTGTCAATACAAACTGGAAAAAACACAACAGAACGTTGGCACATGCATATTTTTCCAGCATGTGCAGTGCATAACAAACATGTGTTAAGCATAAGAAACGTTAATTAACTTATTTCAACACCCCTTTTCGTTGAATTTGCTTAACACAAAACTTCTTGATCACATCAACTAGCCATTAGTTGATTAGTCCTATCATAGCCACTAATTCGTCTAATTTTTTTTTGCTAGTGGCTTTGTTAGGATGTAGGCCATCATCTCATTGGATGGGCAGTAGCATACAGTGATTATCGGTGGTGGCAGATGTCGATATGTTTTGTTCGGGCCCCGCAGTGGTCCGACTCAATCAATTTTAGACATCCATGATCATCTTCATACGTAACCAGGCGAGTTATTTGGCTGCATGTGATGCTGCCACACACTGCTTCATTGGACGATGTCGCCTCGGATGGCTGCTTGCGACTACAACATGCAACAGTGATCAATCCCACGCGAAAACATAGCCGTGTGTTAATTAGCAGACGATTTCGACACGCATAAGAAAACATAAGGAAACATAAGGGCAAATTAAGAAATAGAAACAGTTTCTATACGACCAATGGGAAGAGAGATGAAAATGGTGACTGTATTTTTCCGACCAATGGGAAGTAGATGAAAGAAGCCGAGCGC
>JAQGBW010003026.1:0-17559 GCA_034698625.1 Julus scanicus
TAAAAAGGTTGCCCTTCCCAATAGGGGACAACTCCGAATAATGGACAAAACTTGTGGTCCCGTGACTGTCCGCTTTTCGGAGGAACCACTGTACATGAACAGGTATCACAGTTGTACATGACTTTCTGAAAAGTATATTATGAAATGAACGGTAAAATAAAGTATAGTATATTATGGTCTAATCTATTATACCAAATATGAACTCAAAGATATAGCATCTCATCTTAAGAATTTCTTGATAATCCAAACACGTACATTAATCCCTTATTTAACCAAACATTTTTAAATTAAAAAAAATATTTCAAAATGGGTAAGGATTTAACTTGAACACAGCGATGCACGAGTGTAATTTCAGTGTTTTATTTAAAATTTATTCATTTTTATGACACGATAATAACGTCTTACTCGGAAAGATCCTGTACGTGAAGTCATAATGAAGCCTGCTCATAAAAAATATAATGACTGAATTTATATCGAGTAAAAACGTGGTTTAAAGCATAATAACTTGAAATTATGCTATCCTTCTTAAATATTTTGAAAGAAGGGGGTAGGGGGAGGTAAGAATAAACTTGACACAATGTTTTTTGACATACCCGGATATGAGAACTTATAGGTATAATATATAACATTGAGTTTAAGAACTATGGGATTTTAGATGAAAAAGTAGTTGTTGCAAAATAAAATTTCATTTTTTTTTCTATTTAAAAGAACGTTGATGCTATATTATTCGGTTTATTATACAGCATAGCACCGTAGACATTACTGGTGAATGCTTTACTTTTCCCAGACGGAGTTAGACGTAATTATATAGGAAGAGTTGGCAGTCTGAACATGTTGGTTGTCATCTCATTTATAGTGTTGCATAAATAACAAGCATTTCATGCATTAAACTAGATAATAAATAAGCCTGTTTCATTTATCATAATTCTTCATATCACGGAGACCTGTTGGACAAAGAAGGCATTGATTGGCTAAAGGAGAATGTATTTTTTTTTTTTCGAAAAAATTTGAATATCATATTATAAGCAATGGCATTCACCTTTCAGGTGTCGCTTAATCACGTCTTTAGCGTTATAAACGTTCAGCAATCAGCAATTTTATGTTACCTGGGGACAAAATGCAATGTTTAAATTCCACATACACAGACATAAGGAATAAATGTTAATTAACATTAAGTTAACCTTTCTCTGGATCTGTTTTCATAAGTTTTTAGTTGTACCATATTGCTGCGTTCTGTAAAAAACATGTGTATACGTGACGACTGTCATAGGCGTTGCTTTCGGCCATCTTTGCGATCCATACAACACATCAGACCTTACGAATTTACTTTTTATTTGTAATGCTGTGTGTGAGATGTTGTTGGATTATATAAAAGCTTAATAATAATGGTCAAATTTACGAGTAATAGTTCTAATAAACAAACACATTTAAGGCTTTGTCTTAATTATATACTAGTAATTCCGTGAGTTTTCAGCATATGAGAATTTTCCCTGGCACAAATTAAAACTGTAATTATTCTCACGACATTCGCCATTGTATTTGTAACTATAACACGTACGCGTTACACATGTATTGGAGTGCCTTGTTTCACGTATATTCAACGTTCTAAATAATATGCACATAACGTTCACATATTCTATCCGTGTTTAGCTTCGTTGTGGTTTCACACAATTAATGCAGTGTAGATTGTTTTCATTGTATTTATTAAATAGGGCATTAATATGAATAACAGTTGTGGTGCACATGCAGTACTTAGTTGTTGCTTTATGTTAGAGTTATACTTTGGTTGAATTTTGAAAATTGATAGCTGAATTCCCGTTTTTCTATTTAATTAAGTGGTTCATTCTATTATGATCGTGTTCTCGTTTGGTGAAAATCATACGTGCAAATAATTTTATATCTCGTAAGTGGAGGGAAAATTCACCTAATCGTTTTCCTTCAGGAGTTTCGTCTATTTAATTATAGTTATTTGATTAAAAAATTGCATTTTTTTTCTTTATGCGTGCCACCCCATGCAATCAATCTCTCATTTTTTTTTCTGTTTTGCCAAAGGCCTGTTCTTCGAAATTTTTGATGTTGTAGTATATGTGCTTTCCTACTTAATGCAGGTGCGCTATGCTTATTGCAAATACATGCGTAAGGTGTACATTTTAGTCGAAACTGGGTGGCCTCACTATTTTTTGTTTTAAATATTTAACATAATGCGGAATTTAGGAAAAAGGAAAGTATATATCGGAGTAGGACGCTTTATGGGTTAGGTTTCATGATTGATTTGTATTCCTGTAACGTCTGCTCTGAATTAAACAAACTACTATTAATTAATTAAATATGAATGGCACCATTTGATAAAGTATGCCTATATATGGGGTTATTTAAACGTTTTAATTTTTTTTGTAATTCACATGTTGTTTCCCATATTTTAACGCCTAATTATCACTATATAGGAGTAGACATATAATCACTCAAATCATTTGACCGAACTTCGTGCCAAGACGAATGCTTACTATTGGTTCTTTTTGCATGAGATTAGACGATGGAATAGCCTTTCTGGCGAAAGTCTAGATTTAGTAAAAATAAAATTTAACAATAAACAAGTAACATCAATATATTAATCAGGGTTAAGAAACAAATGTGTCTATCTATATAGAGTGATGAAATCTGCGTAATGGGATTATTTGCTAATGTCAGTATTTAATTCTTTTTCTTTATCAATACACATCAATGACTCTTGGAATGTAATCCTACCAGTTTTGTTCAGAATCTTTATCTTTGTCTTTCTGAATTTTTCAAGTGAAGGCCCACTAAACTAGGCCTTAAAGTAAAAGTGTCGCGGCACACTGTTTGAAAAAGGGGCCGTTTATAAATGACGTCACGCGATTTTGGCAGATTTTTGACCCTCAACCAAGTGTCACACTTGGGCACAAAAAGTCAGACTCCCCCTCAAATATGACGTCACAATGCTCTGCCCCCTCCCCCTCCAAGGAATCGTGGAATTGGGAGAAAAATATAGCAGATTTCAGTGATATGGACTACATAAACATGTAAAATAATTTTCATCAAAATCCCTTCAGACATTTAAAAAAAGAACTGAAAAGGTTACATTATCATTAAATAAATCAAAAAATTCAAAAAGCGCATTTTAATTTTTGACGTGACGTCACATTTCTTAAACAGCCTTCCCCTCCCCCTCATCACACATCGTCACAAATGTGTGGAACCTCCCCCCCCTTAGTGCGTGACGTCATTTATGGACGGCCCCAAACAACGGGATATTAGGTACTAAACTAACCATTCGGCTACCACATTCCAGCAACGTTGGTGGAAATTTCTAAAACTTCATTTTGGGAAATCAGATAGTCACACATGAAATGTTGGGAACAATTTAATGAAAATTTTAATGAATTTCTGTCAAAAAGTAGTACATATTTCCATAATGAAGAAGGAATAAAGGGTTCAAATTGAGAACAGAACCAAACCCTATTCCACCAAAATACCTATACAGTATATCCTTATACATTCCTGAAAGCGTTCATAATATTTTGAACATTCCATGAAAGTTGAATGCATGATGGGTATACACCTGATAGTAAGCTTGTTATGCCTCCTGTTCTCATTGATTAAGAAATTTGAATATTGACAGCATTTTAAATGTTCCCAAAAGTGGTGATTTACGATATAAATATTTGCAAATATAAAATATATTCTCAAATATTTCTACCAAAAGATGGCCATCAAATCTAGACGAGGCTATACTTGAAGTGCATTTTCCGAAATCTACCAAAGTATTTACTGGCATGGGAGCCATCCACTGCCTGATTTGTATTCATTTTTTATTTTGCGCGGTCGCCACCTATAGTGTGCCGCCGGCATTAAGGACATCTCCATTCGCCCGCATGCATATTAATGCTTGAAATCCCCATTTTACGAGCGTTTTAATGTCACATCTGGCCGTTATGGTTTCGGGTATCTTGTCCTTGCATCTTCCATAAACCTTGGCCGTCTCCGGCATGGGTTCGATCCGGGCGCCAATTGCAACGGAGCGCCCCAGTAGCCATTTATTTCTGCTGAGGCGCTCCCCCGCTGCTCGATATATGGCCAGCGTGTCGGAAGATCATGCCAACTGCTTGATTCATGCCCAATTCACCAATGTTTAACTAGCTTTAAATCACGGGCAATGGTATGCAGTTTTTGTGCTTCTGTGTTGTTTCTCCCCCCGTTTAATAGGTCTTAACAATACGCCTATGATATGGAAACACTCGCCAGTGGTTAATTAGACAATAAACGACAGCGTCTCAGCCATGTATTCGAATAACTTATACGCTGGCTGCTAAATAGGGCTGCACACCCCTTTTTTTTCTTTCTCCATTCTCCGTATCAAAGCGTTTTAATAGGGTTAACTGGGTTCGGATCGCTATAAATAATGGGAAACCCCCCCGTTTGCACACAATGATGGACTTGGTAGCGACGAACTTGTTTCACGCGCCTATTTTTCAAACTATTCTCATTTCACGTTATAGGGTTATTTATGCGGCGCTGCATACATGGTCATGCAAGTTTAGGCAAAACACACGTCTGACAGATATGTAAATAACGTTGGATTTGCATTGCTGGAAACCGTTTAATCTGAATTTCAATGTGGATTATATAGCTTGAGCGATATGACGGGAAACTTTTCCTAATCTGTCTGACTATTTGGTTGGTTTCAACAATAAATACGACGAGATGGGCATATTATGATTCTTGGTACACGGCGCGGGTGATCCCTAGCCCTGGTAAAAAAAACAATAGAGATTTCTATTGTTTTCTATTGTTATTTGGAACGTTGTTTTCTATTGGTTGATTGGTTGCAATTGTTTTATATGGTTTTCTATTGTTCTGTCAATACAGCTAAACCATAGAAGTCAATACAGGAACCATAGAAAGCAATTAAAACCAATAAAGTGTCCAAATAACAATAGAAACCAATAGAAATCTCTATTGGTTTCTATTGCTTTTTTCACCAGAGCTACTAAAGTGTTTTTTAACCGGTGTGCCACAATAGTCTACAAGTGTGCCTCGAAAGTTTAAGGAAGGTTCAAAAATATACTTTCTATAGTATAATTTGGAATAAAAACATTTAAAAATGTTCATCTGAGAGCAGATTATTTTTTATTAAAAACGTGATTTTTCATTATTATATTAAAAATTCTGTTCCTGAAAATTATGTGTGCCGCGAGAACGGTATTTTGTGTGCCATGAGTTGGCAAAAGGTTGAAAAACACTGTTTTATATAATTGTAGCTATGTGGCATACGTTTATGGGGATTTATTATTGCATTTCCAACATGGTCACGGCATTTTACTTCAATAATGAAGTCATCTTGGAAAAATGATAAAATTCACCGATTTTGGAGTAAAAGGACGAGGCACCGCCTGAGAGTGAAATTTCACTTTAGAATATTTTCAATGTTATTCTTATCATCTTAAAAATATAATATCACTGCTTACATATTCTTGTGTTTGTCAGCTTTGATTTTAACACGTACTTTTTTAGTATATAGTCGGTCTGATGAAATTAACAATGGTTTGCCTAGAACATGTAGTGCAATTATTTTACTACAAAGTAACTACAAATCTAACTGTCAAAACCGTCTGTCTTTGTGTAGGCCTGATCTTCTTTTAATATTTTAAACATTATAGTCTATGCATAATCAGCAGAATGCGGCATTTCCGTTAACCTAGATGAATTTGAAAGGAAATGTCATTTATATTTTGGCCTTTTGTTGATGATGTGAGCTGATGGTGTATAAGTAGCTGTACTTTACTTTGCACTCAATGACGTTTTAGTTTAAGTCAAGCCCGTATTTCTCCTTAGTTTTTCCTCCAATTTTATTAGCTTGTCTCAATTTATTTTCTTTGACTTCAATAAAGGCTTTTCTACGTATACAGACGATCTTAATGGGATGTCGAGGATTTCACTGTGTCCCCATTTAATCGCCGTTGTTTCGCCCCCAACATTCAAATAATTCCTAATTGAAGTCCGCAAACACTCGCATCTCATTATCTTCAGTTTCTTTTTTTTTATATTTATTTCAAAAGCTAATAATCCAAGGTTGTGTATGGTGCCATGAATTTCGCCAAGCGCTTGTCAAGCTGGATGCGGCGAAATTGCATTTCTTTAATTATAAGAATGGTGTCATGGTTGTTCCTCCTTGTCTGTTTTATTTCATATACTATGCATGCACTCATTGCGCTCGATCATTTCGCTTTTATGCTCGAATGTCAAGTATTTACTTGCGAAAAACGTAGTTTTTGAGTTGCCATGCATCCACTTGTGCGATTGCTGTATATAATGATGGATGGGGTTTTGCTCTCTTTCGAAATAAAACGCCAAAAATGACCTTAATTGGGAGGATGGCAGGTGCAAGTTGCATAAATATCGAAAACCTGACTAGAAATTCTGAAGCCTCGATCGTTAGGATTTTCTCATTTTTCTAAAACATTTCGGTTTAGGTACAAACCTTAATTGTTAATTTACATAAAGCATCATTGCGTTTTTATCTAATTATGTCAGTTGCTTGGGATATTTGCAATGGTCTAATGAAGTATAATACGGCTAAAATCTCTCTATAGGAGGCACATTTGCGATCTATTACAAATCATTAAGATGAATTATGCCTAAACTATTCGTTTGATTATATGGATGATGTGACTATTGTTTGTTTTATCTTCATCTCGATTTAACATCCATACTGTATGACTGCATCTTTTCCGGTATTATGGCGAAAGTTCAACAGCGACGGTGAAACGGAAGTGTAACGGCTATCGGCTTACCTGTCGGTTTATCGGCTTAAACAACATTACCTACCTGTCTTTACCTATATCACTCAATGACACCGCCTTATGGATTGTTGTCATTTTGAGATCTGTGATTCTCATGGGCATTTACATACTATATTCTCGTCAATCATTGTGTTCTTATGATCTACGGTAATGGTCTTTCTTGCCATCCTGGAGAACTGTATACAGTTACACATGTTGAACATGGAAAAAGGTCAATATGGACAACTTAACCGTTCTCCAGGATGGCAGGAATGGTCATACATAATGGCTGGTCATAAGAACAAAACGTATTTGAAATTATTAACATAAAGCAGGGTTCCCCCAGACCAGGAAAACCTGGAAAAGTCAGGGAAAAAATGTAATATTTGGAAAAAGTCAGGGAAATTCAATATGAAAATTGTTGAACTCTAAACACTAATGTCCACTATGGATGTTAAACTTCAAGTTCGGAACTTCAATTTCGTGATAAACTTGCGATTTTCTGCAGTAAAAATGCATTTTTTGGTATTGAAAATCCGATTATTCTGGTTTAAAAATCTGATTTTGTAAGGTTAAAATCTGATTTTTCTGAAATTTTTCTAAAATTGCATTTTTCGGGATTAAAAATCCGATTTTTTTGTTGTTATCTTTAGCTTTAGCAAAATTAAGCAGTTTGTGTTGGTTAAGATGGTCAGGGGAATTTGTTTTAAAACCCTGAAAAGTAAGGGAAGTTTACTATGTTATTTGTGGGGGAACCCTGTAAAGCCTTTACAGATAGTTTAATTAATAGCAAAAATCGAATTGACAGCACAATATCGATGCAATTTGTGGATAATTTTAAATGAAAGATTTTGTTTGGTAAAGAACATCAATTACCACTTTTATAATGAACAATGTTTACCCTTAAAAAGCAAAATCCGCTTGTTGTTCTCCGCGCATGGCAACATTCCATGAGCCTGCATCATCCCAATCTTGTTTGTTGCTCCTCACATGTTAAAGACCATTTCCAAAGGTCAGGGTTTATTTCGAGGAACATTTAATCTCATGCTCATTTAATTGCCATTGACAAATGGCGAAGGTAGGTGGCGTCCCTTTAAGCTCCTCTACTCATCTCCCCAGGTGTCTGTAACAACTTTATCTTTTCAAATTTGTGCAAACCTAGAAGCGATTTTTCATCCCCAAAACAGCGGACGATGGATTACGGTGGCCGTGCTTTTGAACCCTATGTCATTTCGGACACATTGTTGTTCGAGAATTTTTCCTATATGCGTAGAATGCGTAATAAATAATCAAGTTTTTCATCCAAGCTCGATCTCACTCGACCATGGCCACATGTTTGGTAGAAATAAATTATGATGCCAATTTCATACTCTTATACAGACCTACCCCAAAAGCATACGGCCTACACACCGTGTAATAATTCTTTAAGAATTCGTCATGGACGTTCATCGTAATAATTCTGTGAATGAAGCTAATGTGAAATTCTCAATCCGTATACAAGTTTCTCCGAGCCCCCGTTTCAAATCATGCCATAAACACAGGCGTTGTGGAAAAATGCAGCCTCTATATGGTAAAAAAAATAAGATATCATATACGAGGAAGGGCTAATATATGGGTGGTTGATCAATGATAGATCAAATGGTTGATCAACTCTTTATACAACATGATGTTCACTTTATTGACTTCTGCTTCAAGACTACATGATATCAATACACTAAAACCACGAAAGATATTGATAGTAGATATTTTTGGAGAGCACTGATTTTGATGTTTTAATACAGTTTTAAACTAAGAGTATATTATGGAAATGGTGTGAGATCTGTATTTGTGCTATCCTGACTGCCCCTGGAGAACAACCACCAATGAATACACGCGAATGTGTAAAAACTACTACCTTTCAGGGGTGATATACAAATATTCCATTGTGTATTACATGAAGTCTTTCTAAGGTCTTTTCGAGTTAAGTACAGTTGGAACATGTTTCGTTTTATGCTTAACGTGAAAAATGCATGTTTCACGTGTACACTGCAATTCAATATGTAAATTATATACATGATTGACATATTCCAATGATTTCCCTTGGGGGTGATCTATAAATTGTCACACTTTTTGCCTTTTTTTAAACACACCCCCCTCCCCAATTATTTTTTTAATAATTCTATATTCTTTTAATATTTTATTAAGAAGAAAGTTTTAAGTCACTACAGGACCCAGATCTTTTTTCCCGACTGCTATTCAAAATTTCAAATGTAAAAAATTTTTTAAAAAAATTACCGCATATTTTTTACTGTTTGAAATAAATTGTGATTGTGTGATGTCACATTACCGAAGCAATCCCCCCCCTCCCCAAACAACCCACCCACCCCCTAGGTGTGACATAATTTTTGAATGGCCCCTTGACTGCACTGGTTCGTGAGACTAAAAATTTCTGTATGGCACTCCATCTGGTCGTGGATTTTTGATTTGCAATACAGTATGAATGTCTCCTGAAGCTACACTATAAATTCTATCCACTTCCAAATTCAAGATTATATTAACTGTAAATCCATATGCAGTCAACCTGCAGCTAATATTTTTTTTTGACAAGGGCGGGGTAAAAGGTGGGTACTAAGCCCTCTACCACCCTCAACTTGCTCGTCTACTCTATTTGTTGTGCCTCTGCGGACTCCCTCTTAAATCTTCAATGTTGGTAGAATAAATCGGGTCTAACTCAGTTTCGAATGGTGTCATCTATTTACAAAGGAAACCTATTTGTCTTGACAGACTAGCCTTCATTTTTCGGATTGGAGGTTTGTGTCCGTGGCCTCTAGCCATTCCACCAGGGGGCCTGCCATTACATCTTCATGGCCCGAATATCTTTTTCGGAAAGATTGCGTTTGGATTGCATTACAATGTCATTCGTATTGTCAAATGCGTCCGCTGCGCCTGTTTATCAAATCTTTGAGCGGGATGGCTTCGCATGAGTTCCTGCCACAGCATGGCGCTCTACCTTTTGGATTTGCATGCATGCCATATTTTGATACGCCATTATTTCAAAGCACCGTGTGTCCAAAGACTCCCATCGCTGCTAGTTTTGTATAGGCGACACCTTGGCTATAAACATGGCGAATAGCAATTTGGTTGTCACAACCGCTATCAATGGATATTGATAGCGTATTATTTTATAGAAGAGGGACTTTGAAATTCATGAACTTATACACTCAACTTGCCATAATTCTATGAAATGTTTCTTTCAATCTTGGTCTACATCTATTTTGGCTTGACTGCAATATGACAGGTTGTTTTTTTAAAGATTTGGGAGATACGGTACATTTAGCCATATTTCACAAAACAGGATAATAAAAATCTGCCAGACATTAATTGGCATCAAAAAGTAATGAAACGTTGCTTCACAATAATTTATTTGCACTTATCATTTTGTTATTGAAATAGTGGAATTGCGAATTTGTGTACTTGCACGTCTGTTTCTGTTATAGAAAAAGTTATTGTGAATGTTGCACATGTTTTACGTGTTTAATTTCCATGAACACAAAAACGACAGTGACATGGCTGCAAGTATGTTTAACGTAAGACTTACCGCCGCGTAAGCCGATTCGCAGCCGTTAACCGGTACACATCGCTGCCAGGATAATACCCAAAAAACGTCAATACAGACAAAGTATGTTATGTTTATTATAGCTACAGTACTATTTCAGTTATACTTGCAATTCACTTGAAATGGTTATATTTAGTAAACATAAGCAAATCCATGGTATCATTGTTGTGGGAGTAGTTTATGAAGGAACCCTATTTCTTCTCCACTTTTTTGAAATAGTCGTTTTTAATTGGTGCTAAGTTCCGTCTTGCATATACACGAAACACAAGATGTTAATGTGTTTTCCATCTTGAAGCAGCAGACTCTCGTTGAATTCGAACTTCATGTTGAATACCCTATTAATAGTCTCCAGTATTTGAAATAAAAAGAAAAAAATAAACAGATAAAAATCTGGAGGTTACGTGAAGGAGTAGAATTACAACTCATTTCGACCGTGAAAATGCCATCAGCAGTGGCTACGCGGTGCATGCAGGGAAGGTTTGGCGTTATTTAGTATGTGGGACAGGTGCCCATGTAGCTGTCATCCCCACTGCTCGGACATTTAAATCATTTTCCTGATTTACATAGACTGGTCGAGGAATCCAACGAGTTGTTTATTTAAATATCTTATTCTTATCTGAAACCTGTTACATCCCATTGAGCCGCTGTTATTAATATTAGATGAGGCTTATTAAAATAAAGAGGTATAAATTATGAAATGGACTAATTTATTAGGCACGTCACCAGCTGAATCTCAGATCCTTTTTTAATGAGCAATGTCTCCCACCAAGAAGGAGGTAGAACAAGAACTCGATACTTTATCCTATATATATACTGCCCTCCTCCCAATGACTTGGATTTTTTTTTTTTTTTTCAAAACTTTTAGTGGTCTTGGAATGAAATTGTAATGCTGTATAGCACTGCATTCAGATTTGAAGCAGTTATTTTTATCATGTAGGCCTTGATCAAATATTTTGAAATTTCAATCGTTGGTATCATGTGTATATCCTTGATGAGATTTTAATGTGATTTACCAAACTTGTGTATGCTTCTCAAGACATTTGAAACTGGATCACGTATCTGTTTGAGTCGAAATAAATTCAAACTTAAGCTATGCTCTTGGGAATCAAATCCGTTTCAAGAATCTATTTAATATTAATTTATATTCAGTAAAATGGAATTTGAAATCCTGCTTTATGTAATGGTTTCATGGAATCCATTTTGACAAGAAGCGTCTTCGGTCACGCACCTTGGGTTATTTTGAGCCCCCAAGTTCTCCTGTCTACACTTACTGAATTTCATTTTAAATAAAATCCTGCCTTAATTCATTCTGACTAGTAAATGCGAGTACATTTCAAGTTTGATAAAATAAATTAACTGTATTACTACGTTTATTATTTAAACTTTTTAGAGTTTGGTTTACTAATACAGAAGCAAAGCCAATTATCATGGCAATCCTCTAAAGACAAATTATGTGTTGACAGTTGTTTTAATAACATTCACTACAATTCAATTGTTCAAACGATGAAAATGTTTTTGGAGTCTCAAGGAGTGAATGCGTTTCGTGTTTCATTTATTTAAAGGCATTTGCAAACCATTGTTACCATTATTTATACATATTTTACCGTTATAGTTATGTACTGATGTGCATTTATACTGTAAACGCGACCAGTTTTTTCAAGGAAATGCGCTTAAATATTGTCCTACATTTTCGTCCCGAGTTCTTTCGATTCTTGCGCAAATTTATTTGTTACCCGGTCCGTATTTTTGTATGCTATGGGACCCATTAATTTTTATTGAATAATTCATCGAAGATTTATTTGCCACTTAACGCTGCTTTAGTCTATAATAAGCTTTGTTGATTCATGGCTCGGTGTTATACAAATGTCATTTATTGGAAATAGCTAGTCGACTGCGTGCAGCTTTTTCAATGAAATCCAACCTACTTACGCCGAAGTAAAGACACCTAGAGAGTGGAAATATTTATTGACTCGAAATTGGCTATTGTTTTGCAACTTAATAAGGAAGTTGGGAATATGGACATGTAATTATATACGCGTTGACATTGCTTATCAGACTTGCAAAGCATTCATTTATACATACATGTAGGCTGTATATTTAAAACAAGTTGCTGCCATTGTCTGAAACTCGATTACAAAACGTCGTTTTTAATTATCAACATTAAGTCTCAACCATGCAGAAAGTGCCGAAAAATTCGATGAGCGCTGTATAGCAGTTGACTTACATAGGTATTGATTTACACGTGTTTGTAAAAATGCATTTAACTTCAATTATAAGTGCTATTTTTTTATTATAGTATCATTATTAATACATTCAAGCTAAAAAAAATCGATGTACTGAATATTTCCAGGCGTTTCGCAATAACATTAGCAGCTAAGTTGACATGACATACATTCTGTTGAGACAGTTACATTCTCATCATTATACACTTAAATGCAAAAAAATCTACTCACCTGCATTAATCAAATAGAAATGTGTTTTTCTCAACAACCAAATGCCCGATTTAAAATCGGAAAAATGTGTTTTGTAGACAATTTATTCCTCTTTATAATTCGCCTAATTTTCATGAAATTTCTGATGCATTCTTGGGGCGAAAAATGTTGAACTTAAAGCAACCAAAATTTTCATTATTTATGCCATATTGTTCGTTAAACCCCTGTGGCTGTAAGTGTTTCTCAATACAATTTGATTATCAGAGCTTAATGAACACATCCAGACATAGTGTTAATTAACGGTTTCTCGATAAAATGTCCACTCCATTAAAAGTAGCTGCACGAGTTGCGGGCTATTCTTCAGAGAAATTCAGCAGAAATCCTTCTCACACTATATGCGAATTCTAAACAGGAATAAATTGTCTACAAAACACATTTTTCCGATTTTAAATCGGACATTTGATTGCTGAGAAAAAACACATTTTTACTTGATTCATGCAGGTGAGTCGATTTTTTTCCACTCAAGCGTAGTTATGGCCATGCAATTGTTTTGAAAATTTGGATCATGGTTTCAAAATGCAATGATCTCATTTATGATAACCAATATATTGATTTTCGGATATAGCTGGAACTTGAGGTTCAGTAAATAATCCAGATGTGTATTTTAATGTTAAACAGAAAATGGAACAATGTTTTCTTAGAAAGTGTGAAAGTGTTTAATAAGATGCTTAAGTGTAGCGAATATTGTATAAGTGTGAGAGAAAAAAATTGTTGGTTTTAGTTACAATATAAAATTGTTAAATCAACAATATATGGCGTGACCTGTTGAGTGGAGCACTTTCTAATGCACCTTAACGTGCTAGTGTAATGTGGATGGTGTTTTAGGGCTGAAATACGTTGGTAAGATGAAGTTTCGCATATCAATTTGTACATTGTCGTCGTACATGATCTGCGGGTTGCTATCTGTCAGCAGCAACCTGGTATTTTTTTTTCCTCATCGTTTTATTTACACACAGTGAAAAAACGAGCATTGTCTACATTGGAATAAAGCGTGGGTGAAATAAGTTCCCTGACAAGTGAAGTGTGTGTACTGCTTTTGTTTGGCACAATGGTTCTAGCGCGAGTAAAGGGCGGTAGGACTCACCTGGTCGAGAAAAGTTCAGGTGAAAATGCACTACAGAAGGAGATGGTACATCAACATGAACGGTGAAGAAAAAATGTGATGGAGAGACGCCAAATGTTTCGTTTTAAAATGCCATATATAATGGTGGCTTTTATTGTGGTCTACCCCTACTATGTCAGGAATACGTTAATATGCGGTCGTGTGCACTTTTTAGGACTTCCTTCTTGAACCCTCATCGAATGGGGCACTCGCAACATATCTCTCCATTGTGTTGGGAACGTTTGCATTTGAATGCCTCCAAAACAACCTTTTGCTCCACCAGTGACTTGTGGAAATCTTGTCATATTAACATGCTTTTATGGTAAACAACAATTTGAAATGAGGAGTTTGGTTAAAAGTACCTGACAGATTGAGCGCACCAATATTAGATCTGCATGTTGCTTGACAGGGCTGCAGGTCTTGGATGCAACTTTCAAGATGTTCTTAAACTTCTCTGAATTTATTTTGGTCGTGCGAAATTGCCATTTCGCTAGATTATCGTAGAAAAACAGAAAAAGTTGACAAGGGCTCTTTGTTATAGCAATGTTAGCTTTGGTCTAAGGGCAAGTTTTAGTTGTGCATACACATTCGAAGCACCACGATTTCGTTTTTTTTAGTATTTGAAAAACCTAAGATATACCATGTTGATCATGCACATATTGACAGAATGTATTGAGATAGTATATATATAATCTTCTTGAAATGTTTTGAAATTGAAAAATCTACTTTAGATATAATATATGGACTTTCAAACGTTATGCAGTGGCGTGGCGATGGGGGGAGAAGCAGCCGCGACGGTGGCGCCAAAGTATTAAAATGAATTAATTTTGGATTATATATATTTGGGTGTTTTGTTCTGGGCGCCAAATATGCTTGCTACGTCACTGGTTTCAATGACTGGCATTGACCCTCTTCTTTATACCCTTTCCATGGTTTAGAACAGACTTAATCGTTGGTGGGTTTTACCATGGTCAACTATTTAATCGACTGTTAAATTTGCTTTCGATTTTAAGGATATAATCACTTAAATTCCATAAAAATCCTTAATAAATCACCGTCTCAATCAGCAGCGTATCGCGAGGGGAAGGGGGGAGCAGCCGCCCTGGTTGCCCTGGTTACTCATTATTGTTGTTGAAACTTGATAAATACACTTATTTTAAATAACATGCAGAATACAAACAATGTTATATTCCCAGATAACACTAGTGGAGGGGGGTCGCAAACCCACATGGAAAAGAAATGCATTTCAAAAATGCATATAGATTGAGACACTGAAATGCATTTCAAAATATATTTTTAAATACATTTATAAATGCATTTTTAGAAATTTATTTCTAAAAATGCCTTTTAAAATGTATATTTAGAAATGCATTTCCGGTGTCTCAATCTATATGTATTTTAAATGCATTGCAAATGCATTGCAAATCATTGTAAATGCATTTCTGTTCCATGTGGGCTAGTTTGGGTGTTTTGCCCTAGCTGGGCGCCAAATATCCTCGCTACACCACTTGAAGCATATACACAAAGTCTATTCCAGCAATGCCTATTATATCCCAAATCTTGAACCAATCATCATTTTGTTATGCAAAACCTAGAACAGTTACATAACGACCGCTGACAACAAGCACGAATTGAAATTAATGGTCGTATCCTGGCCTCTTTTACTTATTTTGAATTTATAACCGTTTTATTTACGAGGTCTTTGCATTGTTACCGCCTGTCATATTCCAAAAAATGCCGGCTTGAGACTTATATAATACTGGCCATGCGTATACTTCTGGTTTAATACAATCCCTGGCGGTAAAACTTTGACTTTGAAAGCAACATTTATCAACGCTTATGATCAAATCTATATGGACGTGGATAGGGTTTTTGCACCATATTCCTACATAACGATAAGAAAAGAATGCTGTTTGTCACATCGAGGTGTAAACTGACCTGTATGGGGAACATAACTCGTCCCTTTTCCTCTTTAAATATGAACATTAACATTATAAATCGTGGGAAGTATTTATGATACATTTCCTTCACCTTTTTATTTTACTTTTGATAACATGCACTTTTGTAGCATCGACAACAAACAAAAGCAATCATTCCTTAGAAACATATGTCATCCATAATGTTAATCCAGTGTCATCAACCCTTCTTATACAAGGCATTGATGGGGCTTCTATTATGTTTTCACGAACCGGTGCTTGCACGAGTAAATTATTTGAAAAGAAAACATATATCGGGGCAATATGAATGATGCTATTTTTGACTAGTGGCGCCCCCAGAGACGCACGCGGATGTAGGCATTGAAATAATAGTAGGCGTGTGGGATGATGTCGTGGCTTTCTTAAAAAAATTTTTGAGAAAAACTACAAGTTTATTCGCCTTGTGGGGTCGACCCCACAAACGGTTTTAAGTTTCACTCGACCCATGGCTTGACCCGAGCATATAGATTTCTCGCAATGTATTATTAGAAAAATGAAAGTTAGAATTTATAGTAGCCGACGGACCGATTATCGGCGTTAAGAAGGATTAACTTCCTTTATTCGGACTCACCACCTGCAACGTGCATCAGTTTTTGGGGTTTCATTGAATTATCGATGCGGTGCATGCGTCTTTAGGAAAACAATATTTTCAATCATTGCAAAAATGACTAATAAATAACCAACTTTCCACTTGGATGTATTCACGAAAAGTCCAGTTTTTTTAAGGATTTTTGTTGTTGCGGTCGCTGCACGCGGAGGGATTTGCAATGGTTTGTGCCTTATGCAAACAGCACATGCCTCATGAGTTACATTACTTGTCACGATCCATACATGCAACATTCCAGGTGTCAGTACCATAACTACAAGGAAAACTGACAATCCTTACACCTTAGCCATGCCAATGCAAATTGTTAAAGACACGTGATTATGGTAAGACGGCCATTGATCGCGTCTACTTTCTAACGAAACGTGCTTGTATGATACAGTATTACAGAACGATTTGTGATTTTTTTTTCTTTGCCTATCCGGCCAGAAATTCCGAAGAAGTCATTTCAGTCTGTTTCAAATTCTTCACCTTTTTGATTTATGATAGAATGGAAATTAGCAGTAACATAACTTGAGGTTTTCAAGTCATGCAATTAATGATTAGCGCCTTTTCTATTGCAACTCATCACTTGCACTAAGTGTTCCATCTATTACAAGTTTTCGAGTTAAGACTTTTCAGTGTTCAGGTCATAACATGCTAAGCTGAAATTTTTTACCCCTTTTATGTTTGGTTCGTGAAAATATGACCCTGAAGTGCCCTACGGTATATCGATAAAGGTTTGGGCATTTTTTTTCAGATCATTGTTTGGGAATGGTATTTTCTGCTATTTTAAACTAAATCAAAAATTCGAAATACAATTAATTATGTAGTTAGGAACGCGGCGATGTATTTTCTATAAGGCAGTTGAATGTCTGTTTTGAATTGAATACATAAGGGAGACCGGGGCACAGGTACACTTTTTAGAATTCATTTTTTTTTTTTGGGAAAAATATTTAACTTGTAGCATTTTAAAAGAATAACACAGTAATATACAAGCCTTCAGGATCT
>JAQGBW010003027.1:0-17553 GCA_034698625.1 Julus scanicus
AAACTTTTTTATTTTGAAAATGAAGTGAAGTGCAAATTTTACCATTGAAATACATAGGGTACCAAACCCCCTTAACTGGACACAGGAAGAAATATGTCCCCAGTCCCAAATGTATTTGAATTTTCAAAACCTCGGTAAAGTCGGGAATTATGCCTAGTTTTGTATTAAATAACCATTTTTTTTTTCTCCTTACTAATATATAGATTACGAAGTTAAAAATCGATAATAATGCATTTGCCAAAGGATTCAGAGAACCGGACAAATTAAAACGGTACGTTCAGCTAAAAATATGTGGTTACAACTTACAAATCATTTAGTTAGCCAACCCTATTCACGTTCAGTTTTTTCAATTTTCAGTGATAGCACATGCCTGGAGAACAATACACAAAACAATCCCAACGAGGAAGAGGAAAAAAAGGAAAACGAAAAAATTCAAAAGGAGGAATCAAAAGACCCAATTTATGAAGGTAGAAATCACACATTTAGATTATAGGTCATATACAACAATTGTAATTTAAACAATGCACTAAAATTATAGTAAAAAAACAAATTGCTAGCTAACTTTACTAAAAAAAATTGTTTCTACATTATGATAAAAAAGTACTGGCTTCATTTAAAAAAGTATTAGCTTATGATAACAAGTACAAGTACTAGATTATGATAAAAATTAATAGCTTCCTTAAAAAGAAGTACCACGAGGATAAGTTTTTAGTAAAACATTATCGCAAACACCATCTAAAACATCCCAATATCCATTGCCTAACATGTAATTTTTTTTCTCCTTTGCAGAAACAAATGCCAAGAAGATCCAAAAGCTGGAGGATTCTCTCACCGGCTCAGACTACTATGAGAGGGTCTACAGCCCCATCTCAGAGCCAGAGGAAATTCCGGATCTCAAAAGTCCAGCAACACCGTCATCATTCGAATGCAAAGCAGAAGAGGACATAAAACAGGCACCAGGCCCATCAAGCCCACCAATCATTAATTTTTCCATGTATCTACCACCGCATTACCAACAGAGGAGAATAGAGTTAGAAAGCGATACGTGCCGCATCCCCAACTGCCATTGCGGTCTTCGGCAGCCACCATCCTCAGAAGAGCAAATGCCAAACTACAACATATATCCTCGCCGTGACTTCATGCAACAACAGACGTACGGCGCTCCTGCAACGCCACCGTGTTACCGTGCCCCAGACACCGTGGTGACAAATTTCCGAAAACCGGAAAACGACACTCATTTTATTGATAAAAATTGGCGCGAGCACTGCGATAATTACTATCGTATGAGGTACTCTTTTCCGTCGTTGTCCATCTCGAGGAGCCCTAACCAACCGCAGATGGGTTTTCGGGCACCCTCTGCACCCCACTTTCCCATTCCACCATGTTGCTACGTTTACAGCAATTGTAAGGTGCCATTCGAAAATGGGTCCTCTCGAGGACGTCCTTCGTGAAAGAATTCCTAACTTGCTTTTTTAGGAATGGATAGCCGTTGAGTTACAATGACTTATATGGCGAGAACCCTCTCGAAAGCATTCTCGCCGATGGTCAAATATGAGCCATACGTTTGAGAGCATATACTCGCGATAGCATATTCGGCTGAAAACAACAACTCAAATCCGAGAGTAACTTACCAGAGTTACTTCAAATGAAAACTTCATTTATAAATATATTCTTTGCGATTGCCCGAGTGGCAAGCCCGATTGCTATTTTATTCGCTATCGGATTCAGTTATGTTTAGCACAATGCTAAAATATATTTTATTATATATTCATGTTTAAAATTTAATGTTTAATCAAAATTGTTGATTTATAACTAATCTGATCGTATTACATTTTTTGTTTGCAATTTTTT
The DNA here is from genome assembly GCA_034698625.1 of Julus scanicus. NCBI lineage: Eukaryota > Metazoa > Arthropoda > Diplopoda > Julida > Julidae > Julus > Julus scanicus. Next base: position 1,852 of record JAQGBW010003027.1, read on the forward strand.
TATATTTACATTCTTTAAAACTTTGAATTGTGTACTCGAGTACAACAGTACTGAACTATCACAATGAACTTTTTGGGATAGCGCTTCTCGTTATATAAAATGCTAATCTCTAAAGTTCCCTACAGTAAAACCTGTGTAAATAAACAACCTCTCTAAAAGCATAATATATTCCGGTCCCAAGAGTATGCTTTTAGACAGGTCCTACTGTTTAGCTATTTTGAATTGTGGTGCAATATTAGTTGCAATTGAGTACATTTTCCTACAATACCAAAAACACCTAACTGTGATAACCCATGCTGTGAAAATATATTTTCGTTTTTTTTTTAATTTCTGTACATAAAAAGTGATTTTTAAAATTATGTACCGAGCTAGTTGGGATAGTGGCAATGTTATCGGTCTTTCATTCGGGAGACCCGGGTTCAATTCCCAAATTGATTGTGGTTGTCGTGTTTTTCCAGTCGTTTTCAGGAAAAAAAAACCACTGTTAATGGTATTTGAATAAATTTTTTACAAGTAGACCCTTGATTTTGTAACATTTCTTTCAAAGTTTTTTTTTGTGCACATTTTCAAATATCACTTCCGCCTAAAGCGTGAAAATGTCGCTTAATGTGAACCATTAAGTGAGATTTTCACGATTACGTGTTTTAAATTCGTTCTAATGTGCCATCAGGGCAGTTTGAAATGGAAAATTTCATCCAGTACATTCTTCCAAACGATTTCACCGATTAGCCAAGATTCGATTTAAACGCATTTCGATGCGTAAAGCACTTTGAAAATAGGTGAGGAAACGTACTGTAAAACAATTCAAAGACGTTTTCATCGCAAATGGATTTTAAGCTCGAGAATAATTAGATTTGTTTGAAATTTCGACGCCCGTTCATCCTGTTTAGGTTCGTTCGGAGGCGACTTTTGGTCTGTGATCTCGCTATCTTAAATTTTGTTTAAATCTCACGCTATATCATGCACGAAAACATTCAGATTAGAGTCTCAAAATCATAGAGAAAAGTTTGAAATATCTATAAAAACGAAAACAACTTTCAAACGTATTATCTTCAGACATGTTCCAGTCAGCACGTGCTTCAAAACGGATATGACGTAATTAAAGGCACTTGCAGTAAATCGAAGCACGTTCCATTTAGAATACCGTGGCTGGGAGTCAAATTTAAAACATTCGAATAAAAGAAAAACAAAATGGGAATATATTCCGGAAATATTTCTAAGGTACTATAGGACTAAAGGATTCTATCAAAATTGCGAAAATTAAGTATAGAGTTTTTCCTAAAACATTCTTCGCGCTTTCAATAATTGCCCTATTGATCTAAAATTTTAAGAATGTGTGCTTTGGCTAAAATGGCTGGGCATGAACATAGGAAGAAAATGTTATTTTATGACACAATTTAAGCCAAATCTTTAAAATTCCTCAAAAGGATTGAAGACAATCTGTTTGCTACATAGTATGTTATATAGTAGTAAGTAAAGGAATTTTAGATTAAATATCTCGAGCCAATATCCACGATAAAACTATTTAATAATGTTACTGTGTCACCTTACCGCACGTACGTCTCGATGCTTCCCAGTCTCTCCTACTTAATTAAATTAGGAAAGACTGGGAAGTTAATGGTGAAATCGGTAAACTGTGAAATTATGTTGTGAGGGGCCGTTGCAAATAATAAAATGTTACATAAGTTCACACATGAATGAGTAAGCCCAACTCACATGCAGTAAAAGAAGTTGCCCGTCATTACATGTAGGTCGATTTTCACTGCAGAAGTGTCATCATTTAGCGTTTGCCCATTTTAAATTGCATAGTTTCCACAGAGTGTGCTCTACTGAGTACTGACATAGGAGTACTTAAATGAAATTGGGTACGAGTACAATTCCCCTACAATATGCCATTTTTTCTGCCTGTTATAAGGTATCGAGTTGAATTGAAGGATTTTAGATGAACGTGGAAAACTAATAAAGGTAAATGCTTGTTTATTAGCATTATCAGTTTTACACATTATTTCAACAGAACGAGGATCACTCAGAAATGTCTACTCTAAACATGGATCTACCTCTTTATATAAAACAGCCACATTAGGTCAAAACAAGCCATACAATTAAAACACACAAATGCACAATACTTCTGACTAGTGATTTCACAAATTCGGAGCTGAAGTAATTTCTTTAGGGACTTCCTCGATGCAAATTTATGTAATCACCGCTATATCTAGTGACATATTTTTGGATGTATCCATTGATCGGCAGTGCGCACGAGATAACATCCATATTAGGGACGAGGTAAAACAAAACAGAAAACACAAATAACTTTGTGAAGGTGGAATTTTTTGTTTAAACAACACCTTGGTGACGCAAATTTAATGAAGGTCAGGCATTATCGCTTAATAGCGATAACCGGCCCTAGATTACGACTACGTTGTACAGCACGGCCGCTAAAATGAGTCCGAGGCCGAACCCGGATGGTCAGATGGTACTACTTTTCAGTTACGAAATCATGATTGTTGATTTTGTTGTTTCCAATAGTTGGTTTCTATGCAAACGCTGGGATAATTCCTTTAAAAATTGGCCGTACGGTTCACAAAGATAACGAGGATCGTAAAACGCATATCTGCAATGACTACAATTTCGAAAATAGCTCTCAAAATGTTCAAAGTCTAACATATAGAGAAACGATTAAAGAAATTCTAAATTTCTTAATCCACATTTTACAGTCCGCCAGGAGTTAATGTTAATAACAGTAATTCGTTAAAAATCTTAAGATGCTCGTAAAACATAAAAACGTCGTCTTTCATCCACCTTATCTCCGCAACAAATGCTTGGCAATGCCACGAAACACTGACGAACATGAATCCATAAAACGATCAACGGCACATTATGATAATCACTCTTCAGGAGGAGGCTTTGTTTGTGCCTCATCTCTAGATTCCTGTCCCGGATGACTATCGTTAACCCCTTTACCTTCATTCTCACCAGAAGATTCCCCTCGCTCGTTTACCTCAGACTGTTTGTCTGACGCCTCTTCTTCGGCCCTTTGCCTCCTCTCCTCTTCATACTCCACGGCCATCCTCGAACACTCCCTTTTGTGTGCCGGCCAGTGCAACCTCTGGCACCTTTGTCCGCAGTAGCGCACCGCCTTGCAGGCAGAGCATCTCCGCTCGGCACCGTCGGTTCCGCAGGTGGAGCAGAGGTGCTCCTCCTCGCTTCCGCCGAAGCGCTGGCCGCAGATGCTAGCCGTCAGCAGTCCGAGGGCAGTGGGCTCGTCGCCCAACTTCACGGGTGCCAAGCTTCGCACCAACTGCTGCAGCAGGGGGCTGTGGGGGTAGGGGAAATCCCTAATGCTATGCCTTACCAATTTCTCCAGCGTCTCCTGGCAGCCATCCGACTGTCTCGGCTTCAACCAGTGCTTGACCACGTCGTCCAGAAGGTCGGTTCGGGCCTTGTCCGGCTTCTTAGCTGCAAATGCGTCGACCTGTGCAGTGCACTGCTTCACCACAAAAGCGAAGAAGTGGAACTTGAGGGCCAGCACCTCGTTGACTTCGGATCGCTTCATCTCTCGCTCGCACATCAGCTCCAGCACCTTGCCGATCCTGGTGGCATGCTCCAGCATTGCGGCGTTCTCTCGGAGGAAGTTGGCGACGGACACCGGATGGACGTTGCGTTGCAGCAGCAGTCGATGCAGGGGGCCAACTGCCGGAAGCGGCAGCCGAGGCTCAGACTCGAGGCCTTGGGTCTTGGTGTAATACTCGATGCGCTCCTTCGGCACGTAGTTATTAATGAGGGTGACGCACGGATGGTTACCTACGTCGAAAAAGCATGAAACAAACTTGTATTTTGTGGTTTATGCAAATTGGCATAAACCGCATTCAATTTGGTGAAATGACGCTTTTGTAGGTAAGCCCTTGCTGCGCACAGAAGGGAGGGGGCTTAACACAAACAGCATGAATGAAATTTTAAGGGGATGGGGCACATATGTATACAACAGAAGTTCCCCCTTCCTCCCATCACACACACACACAATGATCTTAAATCGAAGGAGGAGGGGGCTAAGTAGTAGTAAGGAAAGGGGGGTACTGCTGTACAAAAAGTTGACGAGGATACGCTCAGCTCTCTCTCTCAGTTGACAACATTCCGAAGAGGGGGTATTGAAAGTTGAATCCCATTTAAACTTACAGCAATTAGAGTATAATTGCTTCATAGCAGTAATATCATACGCAAAGCAATGCAAAGTACATTAGGGTGGCCACAATATGGCCGCCATTAGTAAGTATACATAGGCACGTAACTCACCAACAAATGCAGCCATTTGGGCCGCGTTTCTCTTAACCGAGTTGACGGCGGTTGTGGAGGCACCGGCGGCCAGAAGTTGCGAAATAACATCGAGATTTCCAGCGAGTGCTGCGAACATAAGGGCTGTGTAGCCGTGTTCATGGTGGTTGGAATTCACGTCGGCCCCTCGGTCCAACAGAATTTCACATAGCTCTCTGTTACCTCTGTACGCGGCGTGTTGCAACGGGGTCATTCCGTTGGTGTCCAAACAATCTATACGAGTTCCCTCTTCGTTCAGAAGTCGAATCACCTCGCCAACATTCAATTTTTGAATGTTTTCAAACAATAATTTCTCGGTGTCGCTCAAATCTCCTTTGGAAGCCGCCATTTTGATCGAATCAAACGAAAACACGTGCCAATGCTGCCAGACCAACATAGCGCCACCTGGAGAACGATAAATTCAAAATCATTAAAGGCGCGAAATTTAAATTTGAAATAATTTTTTCCATAATAAAAAGTTGTATGACGTCATTTACTCCTTCTAAAATTTCCAAATAATAAGTTTAAAACAATATAAAAAAAATGGTGTAACTTTAATTAATCAACAAATTAACTAAAATATCACCTTTTGCTATATTAGATTGGATTACTCCTTTGAAATGGAACACGTGCCAATGTTCCAACATTAAACCAATGCACGTTAGTGTGCCAATCTGCGTATTTCCTTACTATTCGAAAAATATTGTTCATAAATAATGTCAACTTTATAACCATTTTTCCTAGCTGGAACTATATTGATATGCATTTGTCAATGAAATTATGAAAACTAAAAACATCTTAATATACGCCTTTCCCGAAAACGGCTCATAAATAAACCAATAATTGCGACGTGCCACCCTGCGGCATTCCCTCATATAGGTTAGCCGTTTTCCCGATAGATGTCACCACCCGCCATCCCTCATAACCCTCGACCATTTCAAATTGAAAATGGGTCACTATGGCAGGTGATTAGACACGTAAAGGCATAGTGTTTCTTATCAGCTGATGATTTTACGTAGAGTTCAATCAATGCCATATTCGGGATTCATTAATAAATTGCACCATTCCATCGTTTAACGATGTCAGAGCTCCACAGTTGTTCCGGAGAGCAGCGAACAAGAAATGTTTTAGATGTGTGTAGGCCTAGCCAAAATGACATATTGACTCCTCTAAGGTAAGATAATTGTATACTTTAAATTGGTCCATTTGTACTCAGATTTATTAACGATACTTTAGGGCTACAACGTGGCATATCTAAAAACAGAGGAACCCACTTTCATACTTGGACAAACTAGGAACAGTTGGATCGAACCCAATATGTGTAGACCTTGAAAAATCAAGTTTTTTTTTTTTTTTCCTCAAAAATTCGAAACAAAATTTCAGTCACGTTTAGTAAATCGTATCAGGGTTAGACTAGATATAAATTTTTAAACGTCACTATCATTAATCGATCAACAAACATAATTTCAATAACACTAAACATGGGTCCTAAGTTCAAGTGGCAACTATAAGTGCTATCTTTTTTTTTTTTATCCTAATAACTAGAATATTGTTTAATCAACATTAAAAAATGAATGAAACAGTTAATTACAGTGAAAACTTGTTAATTATGAGAGCTAAGGTTAGGCTTTGTGCCCCAGGCAAAAGTTTGTCCTACACCCCTGCGACAGAAGCAATTCCCAGCAAAGGGTCATTTACATTTGTCCCTATGTGGAAATATTTATGGGTGGGCTAAAATTCCCTTAGTAGTGGCTCTTTCGCACACTAGTTTTAATCTAGGTCTTATGTGGATGCCCCAGGTGTTTAGACCCCCTTGTTTGCAGAAGGAGGTAAACGTTAAAAATCAACAAATAAACAAACAGCACCATATGGTGGACATATGGATGAAGACATAACTCTCACAGAATAACATTGGATGTACGCAGAATGGCACGCTGTATGGTATTGGTTCCCAAATGTGTATTTTTCCCCGATTTACCAATCAAAAGGGCCCTTAAATATATATACGTCTTTACGATAAATAATGGCGAGAAAATTGTGGGCTTACGGTATAAAAAGCGCGAGATTTCTTCATGTTCACAGTATAACTGAGAACATTTTTTGTGAAATTTGATGTTTATCGCATCACGAGGCTCCATACAATTGTGTTTGTGTCGAAAGGTCCTAGAACAATAAAATCTACGTTCAGTAAAGTTCTAATCGGAACGTTTTGTAAGATTAATAGGGTGTCTGGCGACCTTGAAAATCTGGAATTTACTGAAATATTACTAACGTATTTAAAACTTTCCTGAATTTTTTACTCATACAGGTTATATTTGCTCACCTGGAACATCTTGGGACGGCCGCCCATCGAGGACCTAAGAGATGCCCTTAGTTTGCCGCAAGACGGAGCCAGTTGCGACGTCGACTTCTACGCCATCGGGTAAGTGTTTGACAGTCGAGGGGCCACGGATGGGCCGGAGTTGTTTGGGTAAATGACACTCTCCTTATTTTGCAGGCTTCAAGAAGTGGACGCTCGACCGCTGGCTATGTTCATGGGGACGATCTTCGAGGATCCGTGGTGCAAAGCGACGAGGGAAATCTTGGAAAAATTCGACTATGTGCTGGTGAGTTTGGGTAAGGTTTCAACAGTCTTTTGACGTTTGACGTAATGTGCCGTGAATTGCATCTTGCAGGCAAAGACGGTCCGTCTTAGGGGCCTGCTGTTGGTGTTCTTCACCAAACGGAAACACCTCATTCATCTCAGGGGCCTGCAAACCGAGTACACTCGCACAGGGTTAGGTGGAATATGGGTGAGAACTTCCTTCAGACCTTGGCTTTACATTTCTTCCTTGCTTGCATGTAGATTTCTCGAAATCTTGGAATTTACTAAATCGTCTCCCGTGAATTTTCTTCTGTAGGGCAATAAAGGCGGCGTAACCGTAAGATTCAATGTCTACGGATGTTCCTTGTGCATCGTAAACTGTCATCTTGCAGCTCACGAATACGGACTGCAACAGAGAATAGAGGTGCGGTCAAGCGAATCTAGTAACAAAACTTAAGCAAAACCGAACCGTACTTAAATTTTACTACGATTTTAGGATTACAACAGTATTGTCGACGGCCAGTTGTTCGACGATCCGGAAACCAAACAGATCCTGTGCCACGAGTGAGTCTCGCTTAGATAGACGATAGATTCAATTGTTTTGAAAGATTCTTGACATTCCCTCTTTTTTTGACGAATGCAAGCTATGTGTTTTGGATCGGAGACCTCAATTTCCGGCTCACCGACTACACGGCCGAAGACATCCAAGCCATGATCAAAGAAGAGAAGTTCTCTGAACTACTTAAAAAAGATGAACTGACGGAAATGAGGAGATCCGGCCAGGCCTTCGAAGGCTTCCAGGAAAGGCAGCCGGATTTTAAACCGTCCTACAAGTATTTCATCGACACCAATAACTACGATTTAAGGTGGGTTCGTACTTGTCGAACTAAATGTTTGACCTGGCTAAACTCATTCGTTATTACGCTTAAAGGCGAAAACCGGGATGGACGGACAGAATTCTCTACAGGTACTTGGCAGATGCCCATCTTAACGAGACATTGGAACTGAGCCAAGGGACTTACAAGATGCACAACAAATATGTCCAAAGCGACCACAAGCCAGTTAGTTCAACATTCACCGTCAAGGTAGGCATCAGTCAAACCTCGTTAAGGTCTGACCAGTGATCGATCACTTGTAGGGGACCGTAAATTTAGTTTTGCAATTTGTAGAGGAACTATTCCGGCATTTACCTGGAAACTGCTGTGAAAATGTATCTCTCCTAGATCTGGGCTCTTATTCTATTTGTTCGCTCGTTTCTCCCTTTCAGACATTACAGGAATTCGACGAAAACAGTGTTATATTTGGCAAGATGGAAGACTGGACGGTGGACAAGGACGGCCATTGCATTTACAAGTGGTTCTCCAGCACAAGGCCGACTGCGGCAGATTGGATTGGAATTTTTAAAGTGAGAATGATTTTAGATTGTTATATAATCGAAGAGTTTGCTTAGTGTTATAGCATTTTGCTAGATCGTTTCGTCATTGATTTCCAGGCCAACTTTTCCAATATGGGCGACTACATGACTTACGCCTGGGCAAGTTCCTCCATCGAAGACGAACAACAGGCCCAATTCTACACCGCCTTTCCCGAAATCAGCTTAGCCCCTGGCGAATACTGTTTGCTTTACGTGAGCGGTCAGTTCGGAGACGTACTGGGGATGAGCGAACACTTTAAGGTGCTCAGGTAATACCCCAATGCCATGGACTTCGTTCTGCGCAATCCGGATTTTGGGCGGATCACAAACTCTTCAGCTATCGACGTTGCTTAGGTGTTCGCATCTGAAAATCGATGCAAGTTGCAGCTGGGAACAAATAAATAAATGTGCCAAGAATATTAATAAACAAAGAGCATAAAAAGGGGCAATCCAGCATCATCCAACCTTCCAATACGTTCTAAGACTAGACTATTTCGTTAACAGATTTTAACGAGCAGCTTCCAGATTATGTTAACGGAAAATTACACCTGGCCATAAGTGAAATCGTAGATAATATGCAATTCCAAACTTTGAGATCTACTTAATTTTATACGTGGAATCTAAATATGTAGTTAACAACTCAAAATTTGGTCATTAGTATGTGTAGCCTATAGAAATTATGCAAGAAATAAATAAATCATACAGTATTATATTGTTAGTTGGTGTAAATTTTAACTTTATATGCCTGATTTGAAAAGTGGAAGTATTGAATTTTGTCAATGTTAAAGAGATGAAAGATTCATTTTTGCTTTAAACTGTGCAAACCCCAATTAATCCATCAGTCAGTATTAATGAATTAATAAGTTAGTTGAGATAATTTCTCATTTGCTCATAATTGACCAATAGGATATTAATAAGGTTTTCTTCAAAAAAAAATTCAGGACTACATAAGTCATGCTAATCTAACGTTGGACGCATCGGCCAAACCACCTCATCCCTCGCCAATCTTAGTACATATAAAGTACGTTGTTAAATGGTATTAAAGATTTAATTAACTGTTGATATGAGGGGAAAGATAAGTTTTATATTGACATTGCTGTAAAATAAAGTTGTACAAATACGAATGGTCTCGAATAAAAACGTGTGGTGTGATTTTACAACTGCAGAACGCGCGTAAAACAATGCTAGCCAATTTAAAAACCTTTGTAACATTTATTTAGAAAATTCAGAAATAATTACGATGTTTAAAATTTTAAACAGCTTGGAACAAAAGAATGGTTTATGCAAATTGGACTAGAAGAGAAGAGATGACATTTAAGCAACAATTAGCCCGAGTTTGACGATTACATGTGCATGCAATCTGGACACAAGATCGGACTGTGGTCATCGAGCAAGGGTTTGTAAACTGATGTTTTTTTTAAAGCCCAGTGCCGTCATTGGGCCGATGCTGTGACGCAGAGAGGTGAACATAAAACCTTCAAACGCCAGCTAACTGCGTGAGTCAGTTTGTTTAAAACAATAAATGATTTCGGTGAAAAAAGATGGAAAAAGGGTTGCTTTGCCTGAGAATACGGTGAACGTTTACTTGTAGGCAGAAAGAAAGTTGAACTTTACAAAACAGATTCTCGTACTGCGTCCAGCAGATGACCAACATCCTCTCCTTGAGGAAACTTTAATTTTCTCGGTGGTCCCTTCTTAAGTCCGCTCCAAATACTCGTCTCTACAAAAAATAAAAACAGTGCTGTGTTAAAAAACAGGTGAACGAAGAATAAATTTTCAAGATTAATACACGCTGACAGTGTGCTACTAGATGTTATATTATTATTATTTTATTATTTATCAATGGCTAGTGGGGTTGCGGTTTCTGGAGATAACTTTGGCTTAAAATGGGTTACCTTTGCCATCTGGAGTAATTAAAACAACTTCAAAGGCATTGCGGCGAGGAGTTTTCGGGTTGACATCTACCTCCAAATCTGGAAATTCAGCCTTAAACGCCGCAACCAATGAAGCTGCATTTCTCCCATACACGCGTCAGGATTTACTGCGCAACAAAAAATAATTTGTCAGAATAAATTTACATTCTACTTGATAGCACATTCGTGTTAATTATCTGCTATCTCCAAGATCTCTCAAAATGTGTGTTTAGTTTGAAGGCTCAATCGAAAATTTAGCTCTCAATATATTCGTAAATAATAAAAGTTAGTGGAAATGTTTAAAATGGTAACGGCGTGCTGCGAGAATTTTTGGCGCCAATTTGTGCGCTAGTCCTAACCCACAGTTGTGTGTTACACGAGGCGTACAACGTCGCCACGTGCTGAGGCCTAACTCGTAATAAACCACTTCCATGCATTACTATGTCTACTCAACGATAATAAAAGTACCAGATTTGTGTAAATACTTCAACGGAAATCTATGAAACATGAAAATGGACCTTAACACTAAAAATTCAACACAACAGGCAATTTTTAACGACTTTACCTCCGATAGTACATTTTCGAATTTTTCTGCACTAACCCACATTACAACCATAAAAAGTTGAATGAAAACGCAATTTAAATAACTTACCAGTGTTCGATTGCTGCTCTGCTTCGAGTGCTTCTTCCTCCAGTGCTGGGAGCAGGCTTAATTTTCGTAAATTTCTTTTTGCCGCCTCTTTTCTTCTCTGGTTTATCTTCTCCTTTATCCGAACTTTCATCAGCATCTCCACCTCCTTTATCCGAACTTTTATCGGCTGCAGCCTTCTTCGCATTTTTTCCTCTTCCCCCTTTTGCCGCCGCTGGTTTCCTTCCTTTACCTTTGGCTGGTTTTTCATCAGCCTCGTAATCTTCGTCCTTATCATCATCATCGTCGTCGTCTTCATTTTCATCCTCGTCCTTTTCTTCCTTGTCTTTCTCCTCTTCTTCTTTGCTGTTGTTTAATTTTGCTTTTTTTGGCGATGGCGGCGTATCGGCGTCGTCAGATTCCTTCGCTTCTTCTTCCTCATCCCGGCTTTCTTCTTCGACTTTCTCAACCTCTTCGACAACCTTTGCATTGTTGGCCGCCTTCGGTGCAGTCTTCTTGCGGGAACCACGAGCCATTTTTGACTTTTTGGATGAAAATTTAGCGGACAATTAAAACAACCACCACAAGGTACGACGAAGCTTGGAATGGAACGAACAGAATACCGGCACGAGACGACGTTCGAAAAATCCTTTGTGACAAACCGGATTTTGGCGGGAAGTGGGTCATGTGACCCCGGGGGATTTTCGAAAAGTACAAGCACACCTCACGTTTAGCGTTAAATATATTGTTTTCTTCCAACTTGTCAATTAAATTAATGATTAGGACGATTTTTAGGAATATAAACTCGAAATAACGCACAAATAATTAATAAAACTTTAAAAAATGTGTTCTTTTAATCACGAAACTTTTCGAAAGGTCCCAAATCGCCGTTAACCGGGAACCGGTCTAAACCGCTTTTCGAAAAATGGCAACGATACCACATCCAGTATCCCGAATATCCCTACTCTGTGTCATGTTTATCCTTACAGCATCAAAAATGGCGTCAAAGCAAATGAGAATTTCTGAAGAATATTTTATAAAACTTGTAAATTGATATAGAGTATTTTTCGCTTGATTTTTGAAGCTACTTCACAAATCCTACTTTAAGACGGACAATTGATGAGCTAGCACTAGTCACGTTATGATGTCCAAATATTACTACATGCATACACAATGGAACATCCTTCATTATCTCACAGAATAAACCCACATTTTAATTCAGCCAATTTTTCCTCATTTTATCTATTTAAACCAGTCATAATTTACGTTAAAATATCTGTTTGTTCAATGCTGATAGATTGACCCTAAACTAAGCCTAAGCTTGGCAGCCATATTGTTCAAACCTATAGAACACATGTCACCTCCATTATGACCTCATTATGTTTCCTAAATGGTTCCAAAAATTCCAGCTAAAACTTTTATGGAACCTTAGCTATATATATTTAAAAATTTAATTAATCAACATAACATCATCATTTATGTTCCTAGTACATTTGACCTTCCCATCGTGCAGTTTTTGCTATAATAAAATAATAAAAATTCATAAAATCATTTACCAAGTGCCGAGGCTGCCAGATTTGATGTTGAAACCTTATAAATCGATCCTCCAGAAAGTCATTCGTTCGACAGGCGCCTTCATGAATTATTTTTCAGGAAGTCTGAAATATTAGTAAAATTAGAACAATATAAATGATTAAAAACGACAAACATATGCATGCAGTGTTTAATTTTAAAAATGGGTTAAATTGTTACTCAATTCACTTACTCGTGGAAAGCCGAATCATTCCATCCTTTCAAAGCAGGTTGTTCCGATCATCCATATTGATTTTGCCCTACATCAGATATATCTGCTCTGAAATGTACGTGATTTCCGGCACAATCGTGTGGTTATACTTTTTTTTTAAATAAATTGAAAAATCAAGGAGATCCGGCCATGAAACTTCTACAGCGTTCCTTCGGGAAAGAAACATTTAACTTCCCTGACTTTAAAAGTAATTGAATTGTCCCCAACCATAAAACGATGTCTTCAAATTTTAAAAAAAATAAGACACTATATACCCCATACCTCAGTTGCTAAAATCGCATGAGCTTGAGACCGAATTCTATAAATGCATTTCCCATGAACCAGTTTTTTACTATTTCAAGTTTTCTATGAGCTGGGAACCCCGTTTCTTAGCCACGGAACCTAGCTTATTTTAATTATTAAAGTCAGGTATAAAATCTAAAAAAATCAACAGAATTTATTGAAAATAAAACTCCCAACAAAAATTAACTTTATAATTTAAGCGGTAACACGTGGGTCATGTAGGTTTCATTACGTTATGTTGTTGTATATGACTTCGATGGCCGATAACGACGGATCATATAATGCGGATTAACAACGCGGCTCCTAAAATGTGAGAGAAACAGAGTTCTAGCAGCCCTACATTAATAGCGACACTTAAATGCGAAACGTATAAATTTATTTGCTCAGACTTAATGATAGATATTTCCTATAATTCATCCCTTTTTTCCCATTGGGTACATTTTTCACTCACGCTCATTTGGTCGTCATCCCCGATAATGGGAGTGTGATGATACACGACACGTCCGTTCAGGGGCTGCGTCGGCCTGAAGTTGTTGTACATGTACGTGTCTTCGTCCAAGTTTTTGCGTCCGTGTATGTCCACAATGACTTCTCCAGACTCGGAAACGGTTCGCAATGCACGGTACTCGCTAACCTGTAAAGAAAACAACAAAATCTAGATTACCAAATACGAGGGCAGTATAAGGAAATGATTTTGACATATTGTAGAACGAAAATCCATTATTACTCAAAATTGCAATTAATTTTGAGGTTGTAGTGGTTTTACCTGATCCTCTGAAATGTGCACATGATCTTCCAAAACAAACCACTGCACCACTTCCTGGCATAAGGGTGTCGTCAAGGAGCCCGTGTACGAGTACGCCGCTTTGATGTCGCGCGGGTAGAGGTGTTCCAGTGGAAATCCAGGGCTAATGGTGGCCTCTTGCTGTACAAATATGACATCTTCCAGGGCCGCAATCACCGGATCCAAGTTGCTGTTTCTGCGGGAGTTAATCTAAATACAACATAAGAAAGATTAACTTTGTGTCGTTTTAGCGTCGTGCACCGTGCGCCTTTTGGACTCGCCAAAGTGAAATCACTGTACGCAACGCAACCACTCACTTGGAATTGAACCGCCACCACCACGACTCCATCGGGATAATTCTTGGCGTCAGGTAGCGAAGGATATTTGGAGTTGTAGAACACCGTGTGCATCTGAAAGATAATTATTTAAACGGTTTATATAAGCACATTATACACCATGCCGCTTAAGGGATTGAGCACCTCTGACGTACCTCCATTGGGTTTCTTGTTCCATCGATGGTGTGTTCGGTTCCGACAGAATCATTGCCCCCAAAATGAAAATGTAAGGAGTCGAAAATGTACTCGTCAGAAGGATCTCCAACCTCGGTGTAGTAAACCAAGGTGGGCGAATCCAGAATGCTGTTGATCACCCTCAACACGACTAAAAAGAATGAAGAACACTGATTTAATGATTCCATGGCTCCTACATCCACTTTCCGGTTCAGTCATGTCGGCCCAGCACCAGGAAGGAGGACCATATATGGTCATGCTGTAGGCACATGGGGATGATGTTTTGTGGGAGGGAAAACCAAACATAACGAGATGCACACAGTCTCTCACAGTCAGTCAGTGCATGAGTTGAGTAAGTCTGGGGCAGTTTGGAGGATAGGTAGGAAGTCATGTTTTGTTCGGAGAAGTTTGTTCAGGGAGAAGTCAGTGGAGACGAGGTACCGCACCAATGTTCAAAGCTCGTGCCGAGACCTGGGAGTGGAGTTAGATGTATGGGACTACGATAATATCGCTCGTTCGGTGAAAGAGATATTAGAATTACGATGAATCAGTCTTTTTAATATGGAATTAACAAAACTAGAACATAACTTGAAGAAAAAAATTAATATAAAAATGGGCAGAACCTTGAGCTCCCCATCTCACTAACTTTGTACATGTTGTATATTTGAACAAATGCATAGAGTATAATTCTATCACGTGAAATTCAAACAAATAATGATAAAGAAAGCTCATTAGGATATTTTTACAGAAATAACAAGGTTTGCTGTCTCTTCAATTGTTCAAATGCTTGAATAAGAGGACTGGCCCTCAGACCGCTAATCAAAGCAATTTAGTCACACTTCAATATCGATTTAATCGTAATGTCTATTTAATCTAAACATCGATGATGACACTGACTCTTAGTTAAAAATCAGTCAAATACACGATTGGATAATGTATTCGGAAAATAGCAGGAGCAATCTGATCTTGACTGTTATCTCTACTCAATTTGTAATAAAAAAAAGCCAACCTCGAACTGATTACAGAATTATGTCCGCCGTAACCTCCATTCGGAATATAATTCATTTATCAAAAACGATAGTTTATAAATACAATCATGATTCGGGTTCATACACCCTACAACAATTTTTAAAATTAAATTCAATCGAAACTGGCTTTTTTATACAGTTATCTTAATATTATAGTGTGTAAACCAATACCCATGACAACTGATGGAAGTTTTTCAGATTCAAACATGATTTGAACGTTAAATTTGAGCAGATGTACGATAATATTACCTGTAGTTGGCACCCTTATATCATTTTGAACCTGTACAAATCATGTCTATTATTTTAAGTATTTTTTTTTAAACTACCTTTGAGTAATATACAGATAACACTATATATGTTACAGCCAATGTGTTCATTGTACAGGCATTGTACAAAATGACTGGTCACATAATGACATCCGATTAATAATAACCTAACCTAACCTAAC
>JAQGBW010003028.1:0-17551 GCA_034698625.1 Julus scanicus
ACTTTTAGACTTGGTTTAAGGTACGTTTATTTATCTCAAATTAAAGTACTTTCAGTGCTCATGTAAACGCAGTAATAGTGATTTCACCACTTGATTTGTTCGATCAGTTGGACTGAAAAACACAAATTGTTGATGATTTACTCACTTTTTCAACACCAGCCATCAGAAAGATAAATGTTTTTTGAAGGATTTCTTGGAGCAGGGAATTTATATATTAAATTATTATTTTCAGTATATTCATCCATCAGATTCTGCAAAGTTGGGTCAAGCAGAACTTGTCATTATTGACGAAGCCGCTGCTATTCCTTTACCTCTAGTAAAAAATTTACTGGGACCTTATTTGGTTTTTATGGCTTCTACCATTAGTGGGTGAGTTATTCAAATTCTTTTCTCAAATAATGTATGGTTACACCTATACTTTGCTATACGGCCGCTCTTTATGCGGCATTTCGCTTTAACATCCTTTTTTAATTATGGAAGTTTGTTGATTTACGGCCCCCATTGTTTCGTTATACGAATGAAAATATGCTGTACTGTTATCATTTTTTGTATCAGAATAATTGTTCCATTATACGGCTTTTCGCTTTACGGCCAGCTTTTCCGGAACGTATCTGGGCCGTAAAGCGAGGTATGGGTGTATTCAGTTATATGGTTATCAATTAGCAGTTGTTTGTTTATTTGTTTCGTTACATGTTAAACTTAACGGTTTATTTGAGCTTTTTGATTATAATCAGATTCTCTGTGATTGTTTTTTTTTTTTTTGTGGTCTACACCACATTTTGAATAATTCCTTCATCTTTGTTTTACTGCAGCTATGAGGGTACGGGACGTTCATTGTCGCTAAAGCTTATTCAGCAATTGAGGCAGCAAATGCTTACTAATGGAAGTAAATCCAAAGAAGTAGTAGCAAATGCTGAAAATTCTTCGGCTACAGGTAAAGCAACATTAAATAAAATCTGCAGTTTTAAAAAAAAATTCTCTTTTGTTGGAGCTTAATTTTCCTGAGCTAAATTTATTTTTAATATTTATTATTATTATACTTAAATAGTATTGCAAAACCAGACCTTCCTGTAGTATATTAATACTGTGTTGGTAGTAAATATCTTTATTGATTTTTTTTTATAGGCAGAGTGCTCCATGAAATCCAGTTAAACGAGTCCATTCGTTACAAACAAGGTGATGACGTTGAAGCCTGGCTTAATACGCTTCTATGCCTTGATGCTACAACGTTCTCGTTCCTTTCAACTGGATGTCCAGTGCCTCAAGACTGCGAATTATATCCTTTTTATTATTTTAACTATTATGTTTAAGTAGGCACTGATCATTATTGAAATTTTTTTTTATTTGTTTGGCTTTGTGCGTACAAAATTGAAATTATATGCAGCACTATTGAATTTTTGATAAATGAATTCAACATTCTTAAAGTAATTTCCTTAATGCAACATACATATTATATAAATAGAGACACCTTGTTCTCTTACCACCGAGCTTCGGAGATGTTTCTTCAGAAGTTAATGGCGCTTTATGTGTCTTCTCATTATAAGGTTTGAATCACTGGCATTTATGTATATATTAATGATAATTAGTTACTTACTTGGTTTCATTCTGACTTCAACTTAGAATTCCCCAAACGACTTGCAAATGATGTCCGATGCACCAGCCCATCACCTGTTTTGTTTAGTAGGCCCTGTTACACAAGCGAATGCAGCATTACCTGAAGTACTTTGTGTCATCCAGGTAAACGCTTTTCCATATTGTGCTACTTTTTTTCTGAATAAAGTTCCATAAATTTAATCATTCCCATTTGTTTATAGGTTTGCTTGGAAGGAGAAATTTCTAAATCGTCTATCATGACTGGCTTGTCAAGAGGAAAACGTGCATCTGGGGATCTTATTCCATGGACGATAGCCCAGCAAGTGAGTATAGTACTACGATGTCAAATATTTCTCTTCTGTTTGTCCTCTAACTCCGTGTTTTGTTCAGTTTCAAGATAACAACTTTCCGGGGCTGTCTGGTGCAAGGGTTATCAGAATTGCAACTCATCCAAATTACCAAAAGGTATTGTAAAATAGATATTTTTATAAAGATTTTATTATTATGTACTGTTCCTTAGCAATTATTATTCTCGCTTTAAAATATGCTACAGAGTTTTAACGCTATATTACTTCAATTAAATGAAGAAGAATCTTCTTTAATATGTATTATTTTGGGACATTTGTTGGAAAGCTTCTTATCGCTGGTATTATTCTGTATGTATTTTAACAACCACGGGGGGAAAAGCAATGCTTTATAAATGTATCAATGAAATTTCCATCACAAGTTTGAATAGTCATGAGTTCTTGGTTTTCGTTTAGATGGGATATGGATCTCGAGCATTACAGTTACTGCAAGAGTACTATGAAGGCAAAATACCTCCTGTGGATGACAACTTAGATGATCAAAGTATGCATGAGATTGATCAAATTCAAGATGAGGTAAGTTAAATAAGTTATGAAGTTTGCAATCCTTGTGAAACTATTTAGTGCTTAAAAGTTTCTTACTTTCCATAATTTTTGTTCAAATGAATTTTTAGGCCATGGAACTTTTGGAAGAAAAGCTTGCCCCTAAAAAAACCTTGCCACCTTTATTGCTAAAGTTAACTGAAAGACGTCCGGAAAAGTTAGACTATCTAGGAGTTTCTTATGGTCTTACAACAGATTTATTAAGGTATAAAGCAAAGATTTTTTTTATTTAACTTGTATTCAATATTAGCAATCTATTAATCATCCATTTTTATGTTTACACAGGTTTTGGAAGAAAGCTGGATATATTCCTGTTTATCTTAGGCAGACTCAGGTAAGCTTGTATTTCTTATTTTGCACTGTTGAAAGTACAGTAAATGAAAGTGAATCATTTCCAGCAGAAGTTGAAATTTATATTTAACTAGGCTATTCTTGAATTGTGCAATATCCCGTATAAGCATTTGAGTAAGATTTTTTTACCATTTTCTTTACAGAATGAATTAACAGGAGAGCATTCATGCATTATGTTAAAAATTTTGAATAATGATGATGTCGATAAAGACACCGAATGGCTGGAAGGATTTTGGCATGGTAAATTTCTCATTTTTTCATAGACACGTATAATTTTAGATTGGTAGTTGTGATAAGTAACAAATTAACATAGCAACATGTGGTATTTTTCCTCCAGACTTCCGGCGGCGCTTCCTGTCTCTGCTTAGCTTTCAGTTCTCCTCGTTTCATCCTTCAACAGCACTTAATGTCACCCTGAACAACGTGCCCAACAGTAAAACTGATTTTTCAGGTAATTATATGTGTATATTTTTTTTGTGCCATTTTTACTCTGGTTTTGGTCTTCTATTAAATGAATTTCAATTATCTAGTTTTGACAAAAGAGGAACTGGAGATTCACATATCCCAGTATGATTTAAAGCGACTTGAGTTGTATTCTAACAACATGGTAGATTACCATTTGATAACAGACCTTTTGCCAACTTTGGCACGACTGTATTTCTTGCATCGATTCAAGGGACTAGATTTGGGTGCTCTCCATGCGGTAAGTTACAATATGCAAACATAAATCTATCAGAAATGTAAAGATTTTTTAATACCTTATAATGAAGTGATTGTATATTCATCGTGTAAATTTAAACTCGTCATGTTATCTAGTGCATATTACTTGGACTTGGACTGCAGCATAAGACTGCTGATGATTTAGCAAAGGAATTAGATCTTCCTCCTACACAGCTGCTTGGAATTTTCAATCGTATCATAAGGAAAATGAGTCAGGTATTATTTTTTATAGAGTTTTTATATAAGTAATAATTGGCGTTTAAATATTATTTTCACAATTTCATATGTCTGTAAAAACTACTAATGTTGATTATCTGATTGTTGCAGTATCTTCATGGAATCGTTGAGCAAGCCATCGCAGATACAATGCCAGATGTGAAAACCATTACCATGGAGCCTACCAAAATGTCACTAAATGAAGATTTGGTATGTTTTTAATTATAATTTTGATAGTTTACATACTTGCTGCTCTTAAAGTTACTTATGTGCATTTTTTTCATTATTCAGGATGAAGGTGCTCTCGAGTTTAAAAAGAAACAAAACAAGGCAAAGGCAAAGTTGGCCCTAGAAGATGTTGCCCAGTTTGCAATTAAGGGATCAGAAACCGATTGGCAAAAGGCTATTGAAACCAGTTCTGGGAAATCCTTAGTAAGCTTAAAAAGGTATGTCATCGTATGCTTGGTTTTTATTTTCATGATGTTATTTGCCTGGTTAGTTCATGATTATGAGAAGTCGTTTGCGTTTATTCCGTGAGATTTAATAAGATCCGAAGTATTCTTCTTTCTGCAAGGAGTGTAATTTATTTGCCTTTCCCGTGTTTGATATTGTAATTTTAAATTTGCTGCTGTTGTCCAAATTAGTCTTGAAACCTAGTAAGTGACCATACAGCCCAAAAATAAAATTTGCTTTTAAATGTTGTTAGCTTATTAATTCCTGCAATTAGTTGTCATAACAGCACATTCATGTATGTGTTGGTTATCAAACAACAGTTTCACATTTTTAATTAAATCTATTGTCTTTATTTTAGTATGATAAAGAAGAAGGACATCATCAACAAGCGAAAGGATGACGGTGATGAGAAAGTTGTTCATTCAAAGCAAAAACTAAAAAAGCGATTTAAAAGTAAATAAATTATTATATTTTTTTTCAACTTAATGTGAAAATGTTTTTTTTAATTTGTCTGGTGAGATTTTTTCCATTTATTCATGTGGAAAAATCCTCTCAATATTATAATATTAGAGCAATTTAGTGATAAGTGACTAGAATGCTGAAGTTGTGGCCAATGCACATTTTCATAATTTTGGAAATAAAAATGGAAATATACATCTTAAAGAGGAACAAGTTCCCTACAATGCTCCATATATGGCATAGCTGGCATGTTGTTGCTCCTTTTTTAGGCCACATTGAAAATGGCTCCTCATGCGTTAGTGTTTATCTGGAAAACCAGAAATTGTAATCAGATTTTGGTGGTTAAAAGGAATGAAAGCATCTAAAATTCATAGGGAATTGGTTTCTGAATATGGAGGTAAGTCGTTATCGCGAGTTACAGTTTAAAAGTGGTGTCAGAATTTGCTGACGGACGTCATAACGTCAGTGATGGTGTTTGTTCTGGCAGACCACAAATGTGAAAAATATTACTGCAGTGAACAATGTCATTAACACTGATCGTCGGTTGACAATTAGAGCGTTATCACAGTCGCTGAATATCTCCAGAAGTTGTGTTCACTGAATTGTTCATAAACATTTGCAATACAGAGTAAATGTTCGTCACGGTTGGACAAGTGCTCAGTTGGCCTGGGGACTATGTTGAAAAATAGATAAAGGTCCCTTCTTTAAAATGTATATTTCCGTTTTTCCATTGGTTAAGCAGTTCAACTGTGTAACTTATTTTTGGGACATCCCTCTAACTACATATTTTTGCTTGCATATGGAAGCAGACAATGGTTCTGCTCCAGAACAGGTTAAATTTTTGCATGCATGAGTGTATTTTGAAGCCTCACTTTACAAGCTATATAAACTAGGCTACCAAATGACTTCATATTTTTACATGTATTAGTATGTGTGCAAGTTTGCTGATGAAACATATTTAATATCCTTTGAAATATTTAACTGCATAAAACCCTTGTCGCAGCCAATAGCTGATAAACTGCATCAACACATGCACGATCACAATGTGCTAGGTTGTCCATAATGCCTTCTTCCCACATATGATCAGCCAAATGGACTAGGTCTGCAGATCCCTAAAATAGGAATGGCATTGATGAAGGGAGTTAACATTTAATCGTGCGTAGTTCAGACTATTTGGAAAACATTGTGGAATTGGTCGGGAGAGAAATTGCTTGAAAATTGTAATTGGTGAGCCATGAAATATGCTTGAATTTTTCAAATATATAAACCTGTGAATATTTTATAGGTTTTAAGCAGGAAATTGTTTAATATTTACTTCTGCTAATTCTCAAAATCTGTATTTTTGGAAATTTAGGGCGACATTAGTTATTATTTTGACATTAATAACATTTAATAACATGGTGAAAAAGATGAATTGAAGGGCTTATTGCAACAATGTGAAAAGTCACACTTTTCCCAAAAATGACATTTTTACAAACTATATCTAGCTATTTGGTTGATTACCTTCTTAAATTTCTTCTAGATTGAATTACAATACAGATAATAATCTTGCTGCCCACGTGTAAATCAGGGGTTTTTTTTTACTAAAAATGTGATAAACCGCAGGCAAAGATAGCGTGTGATAATGACAAATGTTGCATCACAAGCGAAAATTTGGATTTTGGGGATATATTAGGCGATAATAATGATAGTTTAAGTGAATTTGAATATGATACAAACCAGGATGTGGATTACCACAAAGAATAAGAGCATTCATTTTAAGTCTCATTCAAGCTCAGTAAGTTAAAAATAAAATAATTTGTGGCTTATCATGTTCTTGCAGTTTTAGTTTACCAAAAATCCTACGGGCAAAAATAATCATTAAAAATTGTATAAGATTTTTAACATGAGCTGCAACTATACAATTCTCTACTAATACTGATAAGCTTATATCCCGTTTCTATTTTGAGCAAGATCCATTCGAAAATATAGCGTCTTAGTTATGTGCAGCTCATTTTATTATCAAATGTGGCTTATCATAGTCTTGCCAGAAAAGTTTATGATCATGTCGAGATCATAATATAGTGTACAAATTTTTAAAAAAAATGATTATTAAATATTAAAATTGAAACATAATTTTGCAGTATGTGTGCATTGTACTTTATTTTTTTACAATTTGGTTCTATCTATAAAAAACATTTGACAAATTATTTTTGCGCAAAATAATGATAAGCCACAAAAAACTTGGTATTGTAAAAAAAATTATAAATATTCCTCCGGATTAAACTGCCTATTTAGTGCCTATTATGTTTATATTATGATAACATAAACAATTGTTAATTTGATCGTCCATTAGAATTATGGAATTTTTTAAAACTTAAAAATCGCTCTCCTGAACAATTTGAAATGTGTGGCTTGATCACATTGTTTCAATAAGCCGGCCCTTCCATTGTTCAGTTATTGTACTTACTGGATCATTTGCAGATGCGACTTCACTAAAATTTTGACTAACTTCATAGATTGCTAACAACATTGCACTGCCTTCAGAAACAAGAATAACATCATGGGAGCCCTGAAAAAATAGTATTTCTAATTCGATGTACTTCTTGTAATAATCAAAGAAATCAGTTATAGCATGCTGGAATTATTCTGCAAGTTTTCAACCATACCTTTCTCCTCCAAATATCTAAAAGACATACATTGCTGTACTAGGTTAGGATTGAGATTTTCTTACATTACTAGCTTCCTTGTTGTTTGTGTCTTTTAGGCGAACAACAAATTTATCCTTGCCCACACTTGCATTCCATCGACTGTAGCAAAATCCTATTATAGTTGACAGCAGGGCAATTTGACAGTAGAGTTTAGCTTCTAAATTTATATTCTAAATAGAACAACCAAAAATTATATAAAGAAAAAAAAGAAATCCTGTAGAAAACTTTCTGACTCTTTTGACAAGTATTATGGTTATTACTTGTGGGAGGGGTTCTTCAAAATGTAAAAAATGAGCCTTGGAATCCTTGAAATATGCTTGAATTTTTCCCAATAAATTTACTGGACATCCTGCCTACATAAGTTAAAATGGTACTATGAAGTTATTGGGTCTCAAATCTCAACAACCTAACCTAACCTAACATCATAGTACCTGAATTGGTTAGGTTATTGAGAATTGAGACCCGATAAATATTTGAAAATTAAGAATTGAGACCCGATAACTTCATAGTACCGTTAAAATACAACCCTCCGCCAAAAGTATTAGACTACTATTAGAAAAAAGTCGAAACCTGAAAACACATTGCAATCACAAATAATACTGGCATAATAGGCGTTTTATGCAGTAACTAATGACATATGCAAGGGTCAAAGTTTGCATGCTAAATGAACAGGAGCTCTTCATCTGTTCCATAAAATATAAAATAAATACTTCGCAAAAACATCCCTGGACAAAAGTGTTTGACCAGGGGCAAACCAAGACAAAAGTATTAGACCTGTGCGAGTAAAATTTTGTTGAGCCAACTTTGGCTTTGATAACAGCAGAAATGTGATTTGCCAGTTGATGTATAAGGCATTTACACTGGTCTGGTGTAATGGAATTCCAGCCACTATGAATGGCTGCCTTCAGCTCATCCTTTGATTGTGGCCGAAACTTCGCAATGTTTTTTTTTAACAAACACCAAAGATTGTCAATTGGATTAAGATCTGGGCTGTTATAGGGTATATCAATGCAATTGACATTAGTTTCTTGCAACCACTGTTGTGCAAGTTTGCATTTATGGGCAGGAGCATTATCATGTTGAGAAATAAACAGTTTGTCACCAAACTGATCTTGGGCACTCAATAAAAAAAAGTATTCCAGTATGCCTTATATGCTTCTCCATTAATAGTGCTGGTGCATATGCACACTCTGCCAATGATTAATGATGACATGTATCCCCAGATAATAATTCCAAGAGGAAACTTCACTGTGGATTGACTGACCGCTTTTTGTCAAATTTTTCCTCTGGACGTCTCCACACCTTTGTGCCCACATTATCACCATATCCCAGGCATATTCGACTCTCACCTGAGAATATGATGAAATCCCACTGCTGTGATAATGTGGGCATAAAGGTGAGGAGACGTCCAGAGAAAAAATTTGGTCTTAAATAAACAGTGAAGCTTCCTCTTGGAATTATGATCTGGGGATGCATGTCATCATTAGGCATTGGCAGAGTGTGCATATGCACCAGTACTATTAATGGAGCAGCCTAAATAAAGACATACTGGAATACTTTTTGCTATTGAGTGCCCAAGATCAGTTTGCATGGTAACAAACTGTTAATTTTTCAACATGATAATGCTCCTGCCCATAAATGCAAACTTGTACAACAGTGGTTTCAAGAAACTAATGTCAATTGCATTGATAGGCCCGATAACAGCACATACCTTAATCCAATTGACAATCTTTGGTGTTTGTTAAAGAAAAACATTGCGAAGTTTCGGCCACAATCAAAGGATGAGCTGAAGGCAGAAATTCATAGTGGCTGAAATTCCATAACACCAGACCAGTGTAAATGCCTTATACATCAATTGGCAAATCACATTTCTGTTGTTATCAAAGTCAAAGCTGGCCCAACAAAATTTTACTCGCACTGGTCTAATACTTTTGTCTTGGTTTGCCCCTGGTCTAACACTTTTCTCCAGGGAAGTTTTTGCAAAGTATTTATTTTATATTTTATGGAACAGATGAAGAGCTCCTGTTCATTTAGCATGCAAACTTTGACCCTTGCGTATGTCATTATAGTTACTGTAGTTACTGAATAAAACGCCTATTATGCCAGTATTACTTGTGATTGCAATGTGTTTTCAGGTTTCGACTTTTTTCTAATAGTGGCCGGTCTAATACTTTTGGCGGGGGGTTGTATATTACCTTGCTTGATGTATTTTAATATCACTGACTAGTGAGTTAGCATTTTCCATATATGAAATGAAATTCCTGTTGAAGATTTCTGCATAATTTTGCATAAAACCATTAAAAAATTGAGTTGCATTAATTAAGCCTAGAATTTTAGGCTGCAATTCACTCTACCATAAATATGCATGCATAATGGACGTTATCTTTATTCAGTTTAGTTCAAATATTTGTATTATATTTGTAACGAAATCAAACATTTATTCAATTTGGTATATTCTGTAAATTGAATAAGAAATATAGATGTGCTAACCCCATTTCGTATGTATTTTCTATTCAATATGTAACCTCAATTTGCCACGTGTTTAAATTAAGTTATGCCTAACAATTCATTCTGTATTTTTTCTGGATTTCTCATTTATGTAGTCCTAGATCATGCAAAATCCGAACTTTCGTGAGTGGTTTCCGTATTTTTGTAAGATTTCGTTGTGAGCACATTTACTGAAATATTATTTAGCTGTAGGAACTAATTAAGAAAGCCTCAAAGTGTTGATGAATAAATGCACAAATATAGAGTATATACAGAGTAAATTACTTTTAACTCAATCCTGGCATATTTAGCACATTGTATACAGTGTACGTATATATTATAATAGAAACACTTGAATACATGGAGATCTTAAGTCCTAATGCAAAATTATCGTTATTATTAATTTAGAAAGTAAAATTTGTCTCCGCGATGTCTCAAGGAAAGATGACGACTTAATAGATCGTAGTCTTGTGATACCATCCAAAACGAAATGAGTACCGAGTATGACATGCGTAGGAGTACTAGATGGTTACGATTGCATTGGAATTATATACTCTATAATAGTACATGTAGAGTACATGTTATCAATTGTCATATGAAATGATCATTTCATATTCAGTACTGGACTAGCTTGTTCATCTACAGATCTATACTCATGAACAGAAGTACTGATTATGAGCAACTGATTATGTACCTGATGCACTCCATAGTATGCATGAGTATATATCATTATCAGACTTGGGTAAATTGCATGTACATGTAGAAACTCGATTATCCGGACCTCAATCATCCGGATCCTCAATTATCCGGACGTGCGGAGCCAACATGTTTTTTTTTTTTTAAATGTATATTTTTATTTTTTTATTTTGCAGAATTAGAAACTAGACGTTATTTCGATCATAAAAAGCCAAAAAAATTGAAAAAAAATGTACCTGAAGGTCCCTAAAAATGTTCTCATAAATGTATATACGAAGGGTTCAAAAGTCTATATTTTTGAAGAC
This sequence comes from Julus scanicus, assembly GCA_034698625.1. Taxonomy (NCBI): domain Eukaryota; kingdom Metazoa; phylum Arthropoda; class Diplopoda; order Julida; family Julidae; genus Julus; species Julus scanicus. Next base: position 10,879 of record JAQGBW010003028.1, read on the forward strand.
ATTTTTGGGGCCCTTCGGGTACATTTTTTGATTTTTTTTGGATTTTTATGATCGTATTATAGCGTCTACTTTCTAATTCTGCAAGAAAAATCTGCAATGTCAAAAGTCGATATTTCACCCATTTTTGAAAACACTGTAAAAGCATTAAAAATCTATGAAAATTCGACTTTTGAAATTGCAGTTTTTTCTTGCAAAATTCAAAAGTAGACGTTTTTACGATCATAGCCAAAAAAAAATCGAAAAAAAAATTACCTAGAGGGCCCCGAAAGCGACTTACAAAATTTACACTTTTTTATGCCCTTCGTGTACATTTTTTAAGTCATTTTTGGGGCCTTTTAAGTACATTTATTTCGAGTTTTGTTGGCTTGTTATGATCGTCAAAGCGTCCATTGACTAACCACTGACGGGCAGCTCAGACATTGGCCTATACAGTAGAAACTCGATTATCCGGATTTTTGCTTATCCGGATGACCCATGGTCCCAATTAGTCCGGATAATCGAGTTTCTACTGTACTCATACGTTTGAATTCAATTACTTGTGTAGTCATATACCTTTTGAGTACATTTTGTATTCAATTACGCTGTACTCGGGGTATCCGGACAAGTTCTCCCGCTCAGATTCTCCCGTGAACAACAATCTCCCGTGTACAACATTCTCCCCTGTACAACATTCTAAGTTAGGTTAGGTTAGGTTTTTTTCCCTAACTGTGGTGGTCCCCCTGATGGGTTAGGTTAGGTTGTACAGGGGAGAATCTGAGCGGGAGCAATTAAGTGATCGGGAGAATGCTGTACACCCATACCTCGTTTTACGGCCTAGATGCGTTCCGGAAAAGTAGGCCGCATATCGAAAAGCCGTATAACGAATCAATTATTACTATAGGGACCCGTGCAAATCAATTAGATCCGTTCCAATTTTTTACAAAATAATATATATTTTTTTAGTTCATAAAGCATTTTATTCTTTTTATTTTTTTATGAAAGTTCTTACATGAAAATAAAGGTACAAAACAATGTACTTATAATAAACGTTAATTAAAAAAAAGTATATGCATATAATGAAAAACAACCTATGGCGGCTCGTCCATAGGCACTGTGGAACTGCAGCACCCCAATCACTGGATACCATCGATAACATTTAATATAACGAGTCTTTTTTCTTTGATTCTTTCTTTATTTCATTTATTCTTAATCTAATGTTTAATGTACTTAATTAACTCTTTAAAAAATGTGTATGCAACTGTAAGTTTCACAGTTCCAGCGGCGAGGTGTTTGACTGTTGTGCGCATGCGCACATGACATCCCATGTAGTTTTGGTCGTATAACGAAACATTGTGGGCCGTATATCGAAAATGTGCCATAATTAAAAAAAGGCCGTTATAGCGAAAGGCCGTATATCGAGGTATTGGTGTATTGAAGAGAATGTGAGCGGGAGCAACTGTCTTAGATTCTGTACTCGGTACTCTTTTAACTCGGAGCTATAATCCCAGCTGCCAAGTGGGCAGTCTCACAATGCATGCGCGCTTGTTTTACTCGTTACTCAAATTCATTCACATGTACTCAATAGAGGAGGTCTACATTACGTTTAGCGCCCTCTGTGGTAGTTTTAGGGTCTTTCCTGGGGGACAGGCCAAAAACGTGTCATTGCGTTACACGTGTTTATTTCGCTTTTCAAAAGGGTTTTCAAACATTATGAAGTGGAATTGTTGTGTTCCATGTTGTAAAAACAACTTAAGGAACGTCAATTTCAAGATTTCATACCACAAGATCCCTAAAAACTCCAAAATAAGAAAGAAATTTATAGTATGTATGTAACTGAAACACGTGATGACATTCAAATAAAACGTCGTTTTGTTTAAATAAAATGGTTTTTACATGGCCTACACGTTCTCAAAGTGGAATTTCCACTCTCAAATTTGAAAAACTTACGTTAAATTTCCCAAATATCACACAAATTTAGTCCTACAGTGCATTGCATATTTATCGGGACACGGTCAATTCGCATCGTATTTAAGTCACAACACATCATATGCAAATATTCAGTTTATTCCCACAAAATATACGCACAGTAAAGTTCTGAAGTGCATTTAGGTTGTGGCAAAACCAAATAACAGAGTTGTAATAAAATAAGATGATAAATCTGTGCAAAATTTCCACTGCATATTTATACGGACAGTGCATACAATTTGTCATTTAGCGACCCTCATATCCCCTATTATGCTGCATCACATTGTACACTCTAATTGGTATTGGTAAGACAAGGTTTTGCATGAATTCTGTGTCCGTCTATCCAAGCATCAGTTATTGCATTTTTAAGTTCAGTCACAGAGTTGAATTGGTGTCCACCACTGTACACTTACTGAGCCATCATTCCCCACAGGTTTTCCACTGGGTTGAGGTCTGGGCTTCGTGCTGGCCACTTCATTCCTTTGATGTTGTTTGTCTTGAACCGTGCCATTGTGGCCTTTGAAGCATGAGCTGGTGCATTGTCTTGTTGGAATATCCATTCTGGACCACAACGTTTTGGTCCTGCTTCAAGCAAATTGTTGTGTAGCATTCCCTGATAGCGTTTAGAGCTCATTCTGTGATTTACAAAGGCTAAATCTATAGTACCATTGAACCAAAATGCACCTTACACCATCACAAAGCCATGCACCACCCATTTGATGCCTTAAGAACAACTCCTCCTTCTTTTGTATTGCATGCCAATAGTAGGCCCAACCATCTGGTCCATCAAAATTGAACTTCTTTTCATCACTGAACAGCACTCCCATCCACTCATCAGTCCAACTCATGTGGTTTTCATGCAGTCTCATGCAGACAGCTTTGGTTTTGGCCCTCTTTTCTGGTTGTCATGGCCATAACCTGTACATGAACCTGTCTGCCTTTGCAAATAACCATGAACACTTAATTTTGGTCTGTGTACAGTTGCAGCATGGCTCTTAATGACATTCCCTGCAACTTCAGGGCGTCAATTTGACCTTTCTTGTAATCTGACAAATCTTTACCTCTACCCATTTTGATCGAATGCTACACATGTGCAGTACTGTAATTGTCTCTGGAATGGCGCGGCTATAAATAGTCGACCATACTGTGCAATTTGTGCTTGGTTCCTTGGACAATGAGCCCTGTATAATTGTCCATCTGTATAAGTATGCAATGGAAATTTTGCACCGATTTATCATCTTATTTTATTACAACTCTTTTATTTGGTTTTGCAACAAGTTAAATGCATTTCAGAACTTTACTGTGCATATATTTTGTGGGAATAAACTCAATATTTGCATACGATGTGTTGTGACTTAAATACAATGCGAATTGACCGTGTCCGGATAAATATGCAATGCACTGTAAGTGAATCTGACAATGCACCGACGTTTTACTGTAAATGACAACAATTAAACTTGGTGAAACTTCAACCTTTATCCAAAACAAAAGCTTTCATTATGAACGTGTCTTGAAAAAGGGGTCCTATAAACTGATTTTGCAAAAGTTTTCAAACAGAAAATGTACAGAATAACAGAATATGTACTGTGATCTTAAATTTAATGACCAAATTAAGCGGAATGTTGTCCCAATTAAACATGTAAATTTACTGTTGGTTCCTTGGGTTAGTTTCTGTTTTTTGAGATTTGGCCCAAATAAGCGGCTGCCCCAATTAACCGGTGGCCCAATTAAGCGGAATTGTCTGTATATGTTCTGCAGAATATGGATATCCATTAATATGGATTCTCCCTAATATGGATATCCATAAATGGATTTTTCCTCTGGGGGTGTTACTTCAGCAGTGAATTTTAAAAATAGAAATTTTAATGTTGTGCATTAATTACTGGTGGCAGTGTATTTGACCTGGGCAATGTAGGGTTTTAATTATTGATTACTTTTTTAAGAACTATAAAACTCTCCATAAGTTTTCGCAATTTATGGTACCTTATTTCTGTAAATTGATGTTAATTTCCTTCATTCTGTTTGTATATTTATCTGAATACCAAATTCAATTCAACTTAAATCCCATATGGTAGAAGGGTTGTATCCAATTTCAGGAAAATGCTTCTACGTCAGTAGCCAAAAATAGTATTTCAGATGTTGTAAAGTTCAATAGTTTCACTATACATATTGCTGTGTGGCTTAGTGGTTATGCTATTCACCTGCTAATCACGGAAACCCATGTTGTATATTCTGATGGTGGTATTTTCAGCTTTCCAAAATACTTTTCAAGCAAATAACTGCAATGGAAAACTATCAGGTGTAGCGCCTACTTGAACTTTATACTTTTTATCTGTTGTTTTGAAGTTATTTAGCCCTCAAATCTATCCTTTGGTAAATTGGCCTGCCGATTTGCTTTGACTTATCAAAGTGCAGATTTTATATCAAAAACTTAGAGATTCCTCCAGAGATTCAGATTGCTTTACAAAAAATAATTCGTATAATTAGCATTACTGAAGTATGTGGTAATTGTGATACAACTTACTAGTCGTTTCTCTAACAGAAAAATCGAGACCATAAAATTATCACAAAATATGGTCGTTTTTGGTCGTATTTGTTTCAATTTTCATAGTTTTTAGCACATAAAAGCTCAATTTATGCCACGTTTCTTTTATCCATAAATTTGTAATTATTTCAGTACCCTAATTATTTATTAATCATGTAATTATGTATATGCTAAGGTATTTTTTATTTCACTTTAATTAATCCTACCACCTGCACTCATACAACCAAACACCCTAAAAGCAATATTTCATGTGAGATAAACTTAACTTGCTCTCAATAGCAGTTGTTTCCAGTGTAGCACGTACACAAATGCACGTGTTACTATACTCTTCGAGAACAGTCACTGATAGCAGCTCGCAAAATACGAACCATGCATGCATGTTCAAATTTTGAGATCAGCTGTCGAGATGCTTACGTTTTGGATTTTTTAAATTCTTTATGTTGTAATTTGCGGATTGAAACCGAAAAACGTCTTTATTCGATGAAAACAAACTGGAAAGAACACTTTTTAAACACAACAGAACATTGGCACATGCTTATCTTTTTAGCATGTGCAGTGCATTGCAAACGTGTGTTAAGCACATAAAACATAAATAACATATTTCAACACCCCTTCTCGTTAAGCTGCTTAACACAAAAAACATTTTGATCACATCAACTAGACTTTAGTTGTAAAGTCCTATCATAGCCTCTAATTCGTCAAACTTTATTTTCGATAGTGGCTTTGTTGGATGTCTGCCATCATCTCATTGGAGGGGCAGTATCTTACGGCGATTATCTCTTCTCGTTGAGATCTCTGACATGATAGTGGCAGATGTCGATATGTTTCGTTTGGGCCCGGCAGTGGTCCGACTCAATCAATTTAAGACATCCCTGATTGTCTTCATACATTAGGGTGGCATCCTGAATCGACAGGATGGCCATGTCGCAGAGCAGTTGGCGTAGCCAGACAAGTTCTTTGGCTGCATGTGATGCTGCCACATACTATGCTTCAGTGGACGACATTGCCACTGATGACTGCTTGCGACTACACCACGCAACAGTGCTTGATCCAATCCGGAACACGTAGCCGCTTGTTGATTTTCAATCACGGGTGTCTCCGGCCCAATCAGCATCGACGTAACAATTCAATTCGACACCTACATCAGCGGAAAGTCGCAGCATTTTACCGCTGGTGCCAAGAAGGTAACGCATGATTCTTTTCACTGCCATCCAATCCATTTGGGTAGGTTTTCCACTCGTCTCGCTACAAATCAAACAGCACCTGAAACATCTGGGCGGCTGATTGTAGCAAGGTATAACAACGATCCGACGGCCTGCTGGTATTCGTCGTTGTTTGGAAGAACTGGACTGCTCTCGGTGCTTGTGGCTAGAAAGCCAACCTCCATCGGAGTACATGCAAACTTAGTTTTTCCTACACCATGTGCACGACACATCTAAATGATCTTTGCACATGGTGATAGCAAGAAATCGCCATTGCTGTCTTGTTCCACTTCAAATCCAAGGTAGGATGCCACCCCACCAAGGTCACGCACTTCAAAATGGCTGTGCAGCAATTTTCCCACCTGCTTCGTAATTTCGGCCGTTGCGCTGGCCACCAACAGGTCGTCTACGTATGGTAGCACACATGTGTGTACATTGTTTGGTTCAGTCTGGACAAATAAGCAGTGATCGACGGTACTCTGGCGATAGCCCAACTTTCGCAGCACGGATACTGCCTTTGCATTCCACGCTCGAGCTGCTTGTTTCAGGCCGTACAAACATTTCCTCAGTCTGCACACCTCTGTTATTAACCTGTTTCGCGACTGGGCTGTTCCACTTCCTCGTCCGAAGAGAAAGGTCCTGAAAGAAATAGATAAAAAGTAAATAAATTAAAAGGTTTTAACTTTACCTCAATGAGATATCCTCATTATGGGGAATTAAAGGATGTACCAAGTGGTCACCCTGTTTGGTCGGCCATTTTGGTTGTATAAAATTTGGCCGGCACTCTGACAATGGCCGCGGACGAGGGTGGCCGTGTCCACCGCCTCCTCCCTCTATCTGAAATTAACAAAATAAATGTAATTGTTCTGATTGATCGGCTCGTTTGTTTGCTTGCATGAACTTCGGAAACGATTTGAATTAAAGATGGAATCAAATCAACAGAAGTCTGATGCGTTAATTGATGTTAATTGCAATTTCCAAC
>JAQGBW010003029.1:0-17544 GCA_034698625.1 Julus scanicus
TGGACACAGTGTGGAGACGGGGGGTAGTGGGAGGAAGGGTCTTTGGACTAAAATTGGTACAGTGTGAAGACAGAGGGTAGTGGGGGGAAGGGTCTTTGGACTAAAATGGACAGTGTGGAGACAGACCTTTGTGCTAAAATGGACACAATGTGGATACAGGGAGTAGTGTGTGTGTGTGTGTGTGTGTGTGGGGGGGGGGGGGTTCCGGGATAAAATGGACACCGTATGGACAGGGGCTAGGGGGAAATATTTTCGAAATAATTCCGGTGACGTCATTTTTTATTGGTCCCATTGTGCAATTAAAATCGTAGAATTAATTTATGTGATTCGTGATTCCACGCCATTTGATGTCGTGCCATGTTTTTTAAGCTTTAATTCCGTCTCTAAATAAGCCTAAAAGACGGACCAGATTGCGACATTTATCCGAAGTAACGATTTTCCAATTTCCACGAATATTGATGAGGCGGAAAAAGTGTTTCGCACAGAATTATGTTATTAACACGGGCAGGCATTAACATAAGCGCACTGGAGCAATGGCAGTTGACGCATGCAGCATCTTGTAATAAGGAGCATCATCTTCTTCAAGAAGAAGAAGATGATTCTCGGCGGAGGTCTTTTTACCCCGTTGCTAAGCTACGAGATCACATGTTGAAGGCGGACCCTGGCGGGGGTTATATACATATAGTAGGCCAACAACAGCTGCGGATTGGATTACAAGGCATATTGCCGACATTGGCTTAGGAATGCTTTTAGTCATGCCGCGACACAACGAACTCTTTGACTGCGATTGCAAGACGCGGGGACATTTAATGGCACTCTGTCTCCCATAGGCACCACATTTCGATGCGCCCTTTTTTTACCCTCCTCTTTTTGTCTCTGCGGCTTTTTCCGTACCCAAAACTATGCCAAAATCTCTTATCGAGGCACTAACACATGTGACATTTTTATAACGAAACGCCCTTGCAATTCTTGACTGTGTATAAAGATCGACCCGAAAAATATGAATTAAAGGATTGGAGGGAAAGCAGGAGGAGGATGAAAAAAAAACTGTCACACGCGCTATTACATCTGTCTCATACGGTTTTCAGTTGCCAATTTCATAATAAGAGAGAACTGGAATTGAGTTTCGGCGCGAGGCTTAAGAGACAAAAATCACGGGCTGCTGTTGCAAATTTCGGGGGGGGCTTGACTTAATTAATGAACCAGAGCTTGAAACTAGGCTAATCTTATGCCTGCTTAGCGTATGCGGCTAAACTCAAATTGAAATGTACATTTTTAACTCGTGTGCTTACTTACTTCGTGTGCTAGCAAATTTATTTCATTCGTAAAGGTGCGTTTTCCATGTGAGAGAAAATCGTGGAGAGAAACTCTCGAGATTATCTCTGTAACAAAAACCAGGAATGAATAATAATTATACTGGAAACGAGCGTTAGGGTTAGCCATTTAATCAACACTGAATAGTTTTTAATTAAAACAGAATCTTGAAATGGAATACGAATGTTAGAACGAAATGCGCGTGCAGAAAGATAGAACGCACCTGCGGAAAGATGGAACGCACGAGCAGAAAGATGGAACGCTTATGCAGAAAGATGGAACGCACGTGCAGCTTACAGTTCTCGCCAATGGACACATTGCTCGAATTTTGAATGCAGCTCTCGAGAGGCCTATGTTTAGAGGGTTTTTTTCTCTGTAAAGCTAGCTAAGATTGGGAAATTTTGTGGAATACGAGATGCATGACGAGTAACTCTCGAGAGTTAATCGATAGTCCTGGTGTTTCTCGATGGCAAGCTCAATTTAAATATTGTACAGCTTATGTAGAAAATGTGGAGGATAATTAGAAAAATTTAGTAAAATAACTTGAAATTAGTTGTTTCTTGAAACATTTATGCATAAACAAGAAATGTTTGCGATGTGTATAATACAAATGTATTCTTTTTTCTATTTTAGGTACTACGAAACAGGATCCATCAAGCCTGGTGTTATTGGCGGTAGCAAACCTAAGGTCGCAACTCCCAAAGTTGTGGATGCAATCGCAAATTACAAAAAACAGAATCCTACGATGTTTGCCTGGGAAATCAGAGATCGGTTATTGGCGGATGCAATTTGTGATAATGACAATATTCCCAGCGTTAGTTCTATCAATAGGTAAGTTATTCAGACTTTAACTTTGTTTTTACTCTTTGGGGCCATTTTAAAAAAATGCTCCTTAAGAGGGGGTTAGGAGGACGTCCTTTTTAAATGGCCCTTTAGATGTCTTCATCATGTGTCTTCAGATGTGTTGCAGTGACTTAAGGTTACGAAATGTCGGCAACGCTTTTTTGGTAAAAAAAAAGTATCGCTGGTCAAGCGTGCATATATAAATAGGGTGCTTGAAAAGATAATGAAGATGAGAAATTATTCCGACATTGCCCAAAGCGGTTTCGTGTGAAGAAAACGAGAAAACGGAAGGCCCAAAAGACAGTTGCCTTCTTCTGTCATGACAAAGTCATACTTCATGTTGATGAAAGACAATTTGGGTGCTTGTTTTCAATACGGGGCGCACATATGGTCCCTTCTTTGTACCTCAAAGAGCCGACAAAAAGGGCATGGCTAATATATTAAGTGGGACGTGTAAAAATGTGCACATGTATCGCTTAAAAAACATGTTCAACGAAATACTTTTCAAGACACTGAGCTGTCTGTCTACAATTTGCATTTTCAGTAAATAGTTTCAATTAAGGCTAATTATAGGTGGATTATTTAAATTAACGAAAATTAAGCGCGTGAGAATAAAACTTCGTGAAATTTCTCACGTACCATTTGAAATACTTGGTAATAATTTCGCTGAAATTTGACTAAAATAGGCTAGCAGCTTTCATTTTTTGATATAAATTAAATCAGGTTTTATATAATTAGATTCAAGTGTTATTAAAATCGAGTTTTATGAAAATCAAGTTCAAATTAAAAGCAGGTTTTTTCATAAACTGTGAGCATGGTTTGCCACTTATTAGGGGTCAATTAAACAGTCAATTAAACAGGTAAATCCAAATTTGTATACTTAATTATTACACTTTACCTGAAAACACAACACGCAACATGCACTTTAAAATGCAAAAAAAAAAAGTTGGAATAAATTGAATTATTATTCTAGCTTTAAGTTAATTTCATTATAATTACTGATAAAATGGTAATAACGGGAGTTAATGGTTAGAAATTTTAATATGGTGTTCAAATGTGTTTAAGCTTTTACCACTATTTTGATTGTCATTACTAGGAAGTGAATTTGAACTTGTTTTCTAAAATTTGGTGAGTCATAAATAAGTAGAACCCAATAAAAAAAATCATAACTTGGTGAAAAATACTTCGATTTAAATTAAATTTACCACCTACATGGAACAAAAATAAATTATAAAATGTGGTGAAAATGTATTTTATTGGGTTCTACTTTTCTATGACTCAGAGTGTAATTGAGTAGAAACATAATGTAGGCCCACATTATATCATGAGTGTGGTTTCCACCGGTTGTATGCCCCTGAATAACTTAAATATCAGGATGAAATCACGCAGACGTGACTAAATTGGAACAGTGGCTACTAAATTTCAGTCTTTAGCACGAACTTCAGAAAAGCACCTCGAATGCGTCATTAATCTCGACTCCCCTGATTAACTTTCGTTCAAAATGAACATCTGCTGCCATGTTGGCTTTTTTGTTGAGACCCTCTTGAAATGCAAAATGTGGATTGTTATAATTGGACTCGAAGGAAAAATGGTTGATTATTCCGTTTAGATAAGTCTGTACAGGGGAACTAATTTTCTGCCAACATCATGATCGACGCCTCTGTATTGCATCTCGATTGATTGGTAAACATTTAATTCATGCCCCGTGTTTTGGAAACTAGAAATCTGAAGAGGCATTAAGTGGTGTAATAAAATAGGGTCCATGGAGCTGGGGGAAAAGACTCATCACGAACGTGGGTCAGTAGGGACCCTCTGTACGTCACTCATTATCCTGGAGGACTTGTTTTCTGGGTCTGGGAGAAACATCCAAATGATTGAGAAATGTTGTACTCGTTAATAAATCTGTTTTTTTCTGTTTTAAGGATTGTTCGGAACAAAGCAGCCGAGAAAGCGAAACATGCCCATCATCAGCATTCTCAGCACAATAATGGTACTAGTCCGACGGGCAACTTAGTGTCCAATACTACGTCAGTGATAGCCCACGCTCCACCTGCCCACGAAGGTACCCCGCCCTCACTACACAGACCCTCTTATTCCATCAACGGTATTTTGGGGATTCCGAATGCGGATCCTAACGGGAACATCGGCAAAAGAAAAAGGGACGAGAACGGTAAGTTCCTGAACATTTTACAAAGTTTCAATTTATTTCTCGCGAAAGTATGCGAGAAGGCCATCTCCGAAACCAATGTCCGATCTCATTTTGGAAAGCAAAATCTCAGAATCTTACGGGCGAAATCTTATCATTTCGCATTTGCGATATTCCCGAATAAGGAATATTTTCCGTATCTAAAAATTTAGGCACTTTTGAGTTTCGGTCAATCTCGCCAAGAGCGAGGTATTTGAGAATACAGTAGAACTGTCTAAATGCATATTCTTGGAACTGGTGAAAAATATGCTTTTAGACAGTTTCAAGTCGAGACCGGAATATTTTATGCTTTTAGAGAGGTTGTACTGTAGTGTAAATTAGAACTCATTAGTCTTTATTCCGAAAGGGGATTTTGTTTTGCCTTCAGGCAGCTATCAGCAACTCTATACAGTAGCCAGATGTATGGGACTCTAATAAGTGAGTTTTCCAGTATAAGTAGGGGAGTGTGTTTGTTTTGTGGTTATGGGTAGGGGTGGAGATTTAGATTCTGATAAGTTTATAGTGGGATCAGGGCAATCAAACAATAGATGAGACCAGTCTATGAGTTCTTGCTGCACAACAAAAAACCGGTTTTTAATGTGTAGTATTAGTAGCCCTTTCTTTGTTAGAATGATGTTGGGCGTGGTTTGAAGTTGGATTATTAGTTTCTTCAGGATGAAGGAAATGAAATTTATTTACGTGGGTTACCTGCTTGCATCTGTATCCTAAGATGCGGGGGTTCGCTCCCAGGTTGAGGTCGGTGGACATTTTTTACGGATGGGAAAATTACCTAAATTGCTGCTCTTTTAGATGGGAGTTTAAACCGAGGTCCAATGTTGATGTTGCATTTTAAAAATCCCTGAGAAGGGGTGGAAGTCCCCCCCCCCTCGTAGGCAGAATTCCCAGGTAGGTGTTGAAGGCTCATCCTCTGGCGTTGGTGTTTAGAGCTAGTTGCAGAAATAGGCCAACGTTAAAAATCAACAAACAAACTGTGTCCGTATGCCCCTAACCCCTTTTTTCTGAATGTCTTCCCTAAGCAAGGGTGAAAATCGAGATTTTGTGCAAAAATCCACCACCTACGCAATGATATCTCAATATGCGAAACAGAAGCTCCTTAAGTTTGTTCGAAATTTGAATCTTTCTTTAGCTTCTATCGGTTGTCATGTTTCATTCGCGGATGTTTCCAGATTTGAAAAAAGGAGGTGGATGAGAAACAGTTTCTATAGTATAGATGGCCCATTGAAATTTTCGATGCATATTCCACCTAATTATCGGATAAGAGTTTCGTGTTGTAGTTTTTCTCCTCTTTTGTGTTTTCCATTCGCTACTCCATCGCTAAAGCCGTGAAACCCAATCTAAATAGACATCATCAAATGTGCCCATTAAGTTATCTCGTCTTTTATTTCCCTATATATGGAGGGAAAACGCGTCTACTTCTTTTCCAAACCCGTAAAAGCAAATTTCGGTTATCTCACCAGGGCCTAATTGATACTCACATTATCACGTGCAAGTGCTTAAAATAACATTATTGCACTTTATAGGGCGAATCCGAGGTAGGGCCGCTACTTCTACTTCTCAAATTACGTATACATTTATGAACGCACTTTAAGTTGCTTCTAACATGGATGCAAATGCGATGGGGGAGCTTTTTGTTGCCACAAATTTAACGTGTTATCTTTCCTTCTGGAATTTATATGACCTGAAATTGCATTCGCCATCAGATTAGCTTTTATGCAAATGGAAAATCGGTAGAGGCCCTTTCCTCGCACTCTTCTGGAAGGCCTAATTCCTCCTCCTCCTTAATGCGCCACTGTCCATTTTGACAAATTGAACACGAATTTTATGTTATCTGTTGCCACTGATATAACAGGATGTTGCTTTATTCTTGGGACCTCATTACAAATTCATGATCGAGTTACATCGTGTTTTGGGAAGATACTACTCGACGATAGGGCATAAGGGCATTATCTGATTGTGGACACAAAGGGCATGTTGAAATTCGACAGCTGCTGATTGTCAACACCTGTTCGATACATGTTCTGTCTGGAAACTTTATGAAGTATGTTATATAAAGTACTTTATATGCATACGTGAGGAAAAACTCAACTTGGATGAAATGTTTTGAACATGGGACATGTTTTGAATATGGAAGACGAAAAATTTTGAACATGAAAGACGAATTGTTTTGAACATGGAGAAAATGTTTTGAAAATGGAGAAAATGTTTTGAACATGGAGAAAATGTTTTGAACATGGATGAAATGTTTTGAACATGGGTGAAATATGTTGAACATTGAAGACAAAATGTTTTGAACATGAATGAAATGCTTTGAACATGGAGAAAATGTTTTGAACATGGAGAAAATGTTTTGAACATGGAGAAAATGATTTGAACATGAATGAAATGTTTAAAACATGGAGAAAATGCTTTGAACATAGAGAAAATGTTTTGAACATGGATGAAATGTTCTGAAGATAGGTGAATGTTGAACATTGAAGACGAAATGTTTTGAACATGGGAAAATGTTTTAAACATGTAGGGAAGAACGTGGAAGAAGAAATATTTCGAACTTAAAAGAAATATTTTAAACATGGAAGAATACATATATTGAACATGGTAGAGGAAATGTTTTGAACATGAATGAAATATGTTGAACGTAAAAGAACAAATAAATTTCAGATTTTCTCGTCTAAGTTCAACTGTTCGTGTAAATTATCTGTTTGTTGACCTATATATAAATCTAAATTATACAAGTATAAAATTCCACGTGTTTCATCGCGTATTTCATCTTTAAAAGTTAAATTTGAGTTGTGTATTTTTCGCAGTCACAGCTTCATAGGCATGAAAATATAAATAAAAAATCGAGTTTTACACGATGTATATTTTAAAGATTCTCGTTTCTCGACTCCTAAAATTCTTCGCCTATATATTGTCGTCTAAATGTTATTTGGGATTTATTTTACACACACGCCTAGTCCTATATAACATTAGTCTTAAGTCTATTTTTTTTTTTTGCACAATCAACTGCGGATCAGTAAAAGGGCGGCTCGGAGAAGCGCTCTGATGGAAAATTCATGGAAACCCGTAATGGAAAAATAATGGTACCTACGGACCGAAAACTTAATTATGTGTCACAAAAGCAGAGGAAAAGCAGTTTGCTGCTGATCAACTTCCCAATGGTGTGCTCACTTTATGCTCGCACACATCACGTACACACAACACACACGTGAAACACTGGCGCAATTACTTCTACATTTCATTCTTTTTGGCAGTTTCTTAGCGGCCCCTCCTCACTCTCTCGCATTGTTTCTTAGTCACACGATGCATATTGTGCCCTATGTACTTTATCATATGTGCACTCAAGATTTATGTCAGGGAATAAACAAGTGGTAGACTACATTTTTCAAGTCCAAAAGGGTCTCGTGTCATGGGAGAGAGGGTTCTGGCCAAGTGTCCGCTTTGTGTTAAACACCAATTCTATGCAAGAATTTTCCCTTCGAGGTCAGGATTTCCGTTAATCAGAAGAATCTGGAAAAATGTCGTGGAATTGGTAACGAGCTAGACAGGTGCTTGGAAATTTATAGAATGGGCATGTGTATGTTCCAACACATTTTCTGGACACCCTACTTTTCAAAAAAAAAACTATTGACTTCTATGAGAAGGGTGGTCTGGGCTAAAATGGTTACCATGTGGACAGGGGATCGTGGGGGTAAATTTTTGAAGGAATTTCGGGGACGTGCTTTTTGAATGTGCCCACATTCAGTTTGAAAAACAACAAATTAAAAAAATTTAATATAAAAGTTAATCGATTTCTTCAAGAATATGTGCGTGTGGTTATACACAAATATCAGCAATCTTTTAATTCGATAAATTTTATTGCCTAAGTTTCCGGCTGACATTTCCTTTTAGAAGCATTATTATTTTATTTCTTTGTCCTCAATTAACCACTGGTCAAGTTTCAATGTCTCGGTCTTAATAATTCGGCTAAATTGACTCAATAAGCAACCTATCATCTGCCTCTAATAAAACGTAATGGTTTTCGTCAGTCGTTAATTTCAACAAAAAAATGTCAAATCTGTTTAAAGCGGTCCCCAATTTTGGATGAGATCACATATTACATTTATGTCGGTATTTTCGTATACGTGAACAAACTGGAAATTCGAGATTTTAATTCTCATCAATTAAAGCCAAAAAAAAACTAGTTGAATTTGGTGGACGACATTCTCGATTAAATTGGTGCAGTAGAACATGATCCAAACACGCAAATCCTCTCGGTGAATGCGTACAAATATTAGAGCAATATGTTAAACAAATTAATTGAATCGATCAGTAGGCCGCAATTAATGAAATCCCAATAGTTGCAGGCGGAGCAGTCAGAAGTGTTTAGGGGATCATGAAGGAAGTTGCCTTAATATGCTGTTTCAGAAACTAGACCTTAAAAACACAACTGATACCACTTCCTTTATACCTGCATGACCCTCTTATGTTAGCAAATAAAGCACTCCTTCCCCCATTACTCATCAGAACTAATACTTTTTCTGTTATCTAACATCAATAATAACCTCCCAACCTTATGGTTAACTTCCTGTGTAGCCAGCAGACTAGTCACCGCCCACCAGGCCACCTTCTTATAAACACACTAATATTATTGTAAATGTGATGAGATGAGCTGAGACTCCATGTCACTAAATAACCTTTTGTTAATAAGTCTGAACATTATTTTAAATGCGAAAATTGGGATCTTGATTTTAAAACTTATGCTTTGAACGTCTTATAAAGAACTCGGTTTTACAGTTGGAACTTTTAAATGTAATTTGTAGAAATTATAAAATTTGGAAAAATCTGATACTGGAACTTGGAAAATACTTCCTGTGGTTTTTTGTGCTAAAATGTTGTTACTTTTTTGGACTACTCAGTAAAGAGCAAATTTGATTTAGTAAACTGTAGCTAAAATAATAATTTCGTAATGATTTACGTATTTTAATTTTTAGTTTTATTAATTTTTTACCTTTGTTTTACATTTTATTCTCCGTGATATCAACGTTACGTATGAATGCTTCAAAAACAAGTTTTTCAAAACTCAAATTTTATAAATAATTCAAAATCTAAATTAATTTATTGACTCAAGAATTTGTGCATATGGGTAAACATAAATATCTGCAATATTTTAATTGGAGTAATTGTATGCTACAACCATGTCACGTATAAACATTTCAAAAACTATTTTTGCAAAAATTCAAATTTCATAGATAATTTAATGCATGAATTCATTTCCTCAAGAATTTTTGATGAAGTTCCCGACAGTCATTTCCATTTAGCAGCATTGTTATTTTATGTGTGCCCTATAATTTAACCACCGGTCAAGTTTCATTGTCTCGGTGTCAATGATGGTTGAAAATGTACGTGAATCCTAATTCCACAGCCAGTAAATATCTGTAAAAGTCCTTGATTTCGTACTTGCCCGAGCCTGTGATTTTCAGGCTTATTTTTGAACATGTTAGAAGTAGCTTTAATGGCATTGGGGTTGTGACAGAATTCGATTTGAGTGTCGTCTGTTTTATCTTACAGTTTTGGGCTTGGAAGCTTATTATGCTTGGCTTTGCACTTTTCCCTATTTCGTGTCCCCAAAGCCATCGCTTTGGAAATTGCAAAATTTTTCGATGTTGATGCCTTGTTAGCTTCAGGTCGAGGAGAAAGTGAGTGCACGAGCCCGTGGCTTCTTTGTGAATGTGCATTCGCTGACTTGATTTAATCATTCTGACGGTGATTAAATGGATGTTGTTTCATCTTGATTAACTCGTCAGGGAGGGGCGGCCTTTTCTCATTCGCCCCCTAATGGATCAAGGGGGGGATGCTCTCAATAGAAAACGCACTCTGCTGCCGCTGATGCACACCCCGTGTGATAAGCTCCTGGTGCTCACTGAAACCACACAGTGGACACTATGCCACACAAATATCCTCTCTTTTCACAATTTAGGATTTACAGAATACTTATTGTAACACGATATCCTTCATGTTTACGTATACGCGTGCTCGTGACAACAACTTGATTCTATCACCAAATAGCAATAAGTCGACCGCAGATTTTATATGGAGTATTCATTCCAATGTGCATAATTAAACATGTTAAACAGATTGATCGGTGTTAGGAATTATCCTAACATTTAGGAAAATTGCATCTTACCCCTGAACCGTGCACCTGTTCCAAATAACATACGAGTTTTGCTTAATTTAGCACCAAATCAAAATTTAGCGATTCGAAATAATAACTCTAAAAGGCCAACAATTAAATCCAGACATTATTATACTCAAATTAAAGCAAGTTGTAGTTGTTTTTTTGTTTTTAAAATCAAGCAACATACAGACAAATCTTATTTTTTTCAATATTTTTTATCTCTTTTCCATTGTTCTCGTTTAGTTCTATTTTGAAATTCCATTT
Source organism: Julus scanicus (assembly GCA_034698625.1). Classification (NCBI taxonomy): domain Eukaryota; kingdom Metazoa; phylum Arthropoda; class Diplopoda; order Julida; family Julidae; genus Julus; species Julus scanicus. Next base: position 10,782 of record JAQGBW010003029.1, read on the forward strand.
CTCCCGCACGCTTTTAAATTCCATTTTTTTTATCATGCTTTGAAATTCTATTTCTTTGGCAAGCTTTGAAATTCCATTTCTCTTGTATGCTTTGAAATTCCATTTCTTTGTCATGACTTGAAATTCCATTTCTCTTGCATGCTTCGAAATTCTAATTATTTTTCATGATTTTAAATTCCATTTCTTTGGCATGCTTCGAAATTCCATTTCTCTTGCATGCTTCGAAATTCTATTTTTTTTTGCATTCTTTGAAATTCCATTTCACTGGCATGCTTAGAAATTCTATTTCTTTGGCATGCTTTGAAATTAAATTTAATTTAGCATGCCTCGAAATTCTGTTTAAGCATGCTTTGAAATTCCATTTCACTGGCATGCTTTTTAAGCAGCTAACTTAACTGCAGTACCGGGAAGCTAGCAGTGATTGCCAACTTTAAGGGGTAATTGCTAACTTCAAGAGGGCAACATCCCCCATTATTCCGCATATACATATATATATTTTTTTTGGGAACTGTTTTAAAAGCAGGGGTTAAAACCCTGAGAGTCCCCACGTGAATTTCTCGCAACATGGGAATCGCAAAAAGCAGGGCCTCGCACTCTTTTATTGCGTCTTTGTTTTTCTAATTGAGTAATGAAACGTAGTCATTTGATTGCTTTAATTTCTATTGAAGGCGCATAATCGCCATTTTTTTTCTACATCTACTTCTCCACTCTAGTCTATGCATTATCGAGTTTCTAACACGAAGTAATGAAGCTCAAATTTGATGGCACTTCACTTTGTTGGTGGCGCGCATTTATTATGATCAGAATTGGGATGTGGGGGAGCCTGGAAGGGAGAAGAAATAGAAGGGGGGATACACGTTCAAAGGGAGAGGGGGGAGAATTTAAAAATGGCGAGCAAGTTCATTCACAGATGTGGAGTTTTCCGCCTAACGCCAACTATCATTTACACACCGTCAATACGATGACGACATGTAGTTAATCACGTGAAAAAAGCAACGCCCCCTTCGGCTTTGGCACTGATTTCGTTGGAAAGATGCTCAACTAAAAACCACTTAGTTTTTCATGCACATAGCGTATGTAAATTCGGCGTGCACGCTACAACAGTTTTGTAATGTGGTGAAGCGACGTATTCTCGGGGCGAACGACTCACTTTTATACCTAGGTAGGGATGTAAAAAGACCATCTGGCGAGATTGCAGGGGGGTGACGCGATCAAAAAATGCAGGATTGAAAATTACGAAAATGAGGGGAGAGCAAATAGCACCGATGGGACACCTCTTCAAATATATATATAGCGGCCTCCTCATCCCGAGGATGATGATGATGAGGAGGAGGAGGATGATGAGGAGGGGGAGGAAGAGGAGGAGGGGGCTATACGCTCTTTGGGAATTGATAGCCGGTGCAATTTTACGGGATGCGATATTAGTGTGGTTCCTTTCCAAATAATCGAAGTTGTATACTATTCAATTCAAGCCGACTCAGTTTCATATAAATGTCAGGAATAGCATCCCCAGTAAGGGCCAACTTAAAGTATTCCTAACATAACGAGGAATTATCATGAAATTACCCCACACTTCTTAAAAGGGTCGTGACGGTCCAAGTCCTGTAGAGCCTGGAGCATATGGTAGCGGTGTCGTACCCAATTTCAGGAGAATGCACCTACGTCAGTAGCGACTTAAACTAGAGTTGTAGTCACGGATTGGATTTCATCCTAAATGAATTTATATAAAATTTATACTTGTGAAAAAAACTGTAGAAAGAAAAACAACTTCCACCTACGATTTATCGATAGACCATAATAAGAAAATCTCTCTAAGAGCTTCCCGCAAGTGCTTGATAATTTTTTTTTATTAAATATACTTGACAATTTCATCCAATTGTTAATATTTATCGAATAAAAAGGTGTATGACGAAGAATACGTGTTTTCCTATAACTTTTGAAATCCTATTATTGTAGGAAAGAATTTAAAATCCTTTTACGGGTTCGCGATGGACCATCGAGAATGGGCACGTAATGTCCGGTCTTGAAAGCAAATTAAATTTTCTAGATTAAAAAGACTTCTGTAGGAAATTGTCTATTTTCAGAGTGCCCAAAAAACTGCCAAACTGCCATTAGTAAAAGGTTGAAAAGAATAATATAAGCAACGACAAAAGATTTCGAGTCCAGCGACACTTTGAACGATGAGCTCAAACTATAACAAACGAATTTAAAAAATTAGATTCCAGAGCCCTTCTACATCTATTAAAGTTAGAAATACTTGTCAGAGCACAGTATATATAATTGCGATTGTTGTTTTGGCTCGGACCAGTCAACGTGATAAATTGCAACAAAGTGAGAGGGAATGAGAAGACAGTACTGTCTAAATATAGAGTGAAACAAAGTGGAGGAAACACAAATGAAACCTCAACGAAATGGAGGCAGTAGTACAGTTTCCAAAACCGGTTTTGTAATTAATGGAGCTGAATCAAGCTGGGCGGATGTACCCCAGGGTGGCTTTCTTGGATCCTTACTTTTTCTCTTTTTCATAAACGACCTTTAAGAGTCGCTGTCTAGTTACAGCGGAACCTAGGTTTACGAACTTAATCCGTTCCTCGACCCTGTTCGTGAACCGAAAAGTTCGTTAACCGAATAAATTTTTACCATTGCAATTCATGAAAATCCAAATAATGCGTTCTTTGTCCTAGGAATGCTAAGGACATGTTACGGCTTTACGTGTGGAATTGGCAGCAAGACGGGTGCTTGGAAATTTATGGAATGGGCCTTTGTATTTTTCCGAAACATTTTCTGGACACCCTACTTTTCAAAAAAAACATTAAGGACGTCTATGGGGAGGGGGGGAGTATGGGCTAAAATGGTCAGGAGGGGAATTATCCGAATGTTGGGCAATACTTTTTAAAAATCATGAATAATTTTGTACAAGTTAGTGTTATGCCCCTTTTTCATTAAAGGGCTCTTACCCATGAAGGACTCTTATCCATTAAAGGGCTCTTATCATTGCCAGGGCAGCAATATCTCATCATGGCCACTCTTTTCCCCCTATAAATGTTCAATGGAGAGAAATTAATGTTCCCGGCAACACACATGTGCACAATATAAAATTAAAGAGATTGTGTTACATATGCTTTGACGCACTTCTAAAGCGATCCCAGCATGTTGTCTTTTCTGCGGTATATCGACACAAAAAAAGCGAAAAAAGTGTCCATTGATGAGGGAACTTTGGAAGCAATTCATTCGCTTTCAATTTGACAAAAAGTCAACGCCAAATTGGTGCTCGAGCCACGCTTTTCCGCTATATAAAGTGCTTTTGGTGAATGCCAAACTCCCTCGTGGCTCTGTGTCTATATATTATCATTCACCCTGCTTCTATAATAAGGTCAGATAGTTTACTGGAAGCGATAGGACATATTGAGGGAGTCAATTATAGAGATTAAAGGCCATAAAATCAATCACCATTTTCCAATTAATTCAGCTGCATGTTGAAAGCTGCAAAAAAACACAACATAGGCAAAGAGAGAGAGAAAACAAGTACAATGTGAACACGAGAGATTACAAATAGTGGCTTTTCTGCGATGGCGATAGATAAAAATCCACTTCTGGAGATATATAACAATCCAAAGTTGGGGGAAATTAATTAGATGCGGATTTCTGCTTTTTATAGGGACGCGAGTGGACTTGCTATTTTAACAAAACTCAAAACTTGAATTTTGAAAAGGTTTTTGTTTTGAAAAGGCTTCAGGCCCTACAAGGTTTTAAAGTTTTTAAGTACAATTTTTATTATAAGTTATCATCATCGAGCTCATATGGCCGAGTTTTGATATTTAAGGAAGGGGCGCCCCGAGGATATTTGGCGCCCATAAGTGGCACCCCCTATTCCCAAATTTGAGTCCCCGCACTGATATCTGAAAGACAACATGCAGTAGAAGCTGTCTAAATGCATACTCTTGAGACCGGTGAAAAATATTCTTTTAGACAGGTTCATTTATATGCACGAGGCCCGGAACAAGTTATGCTTTTAGAGATTTCTACTGTACATTGGAAGTTGTCTATGCTTTTATACGGGTTATGCATTTAGACAGGTTCGTTTCTACACGGGTTACAAAGTCGCGACTGGCATGCACAATTTATGGTTTTATGGAGGTTATTTATTTACGCAGGAAGCATTTAGACAGGTTCTACTGTACCTTCAGTAGAAGTTGTCTAAATGCAACCTATTGGGACAGGTGAAAATATGCTTTTAGAAGGGTTATGCATTTAGACAGGTTCATTTCTACACTGGGTTACCAAGTCGAGACTGGCACATTCTATGCTTTTAAAGAGGTTATTCATTAACGCAGGATGCATTTAGACAGGTGCTACTGTACAGTACAAGTTTAAAATCGCATTTTTTCACTTGAGCAATTTCAGCGATTTGGGCCAATTTTGGAATTTATCTCTTTAAGGTCTCATGTTACAATGGGCGTGGAATGCGCGCTAACAGACCAGTGGAGACGCATTGAATTTGGTGTAAAAAGCTGCAGACGGTGTAACTCATACCCTTTTATTTACACGTCCATGAAAGAGTCCCGAGACTGTGTCCTCGGGGTTTTTTCCCCACACGCGCCATTGGTGTCGTGAACAAGGGCTTTATAGACCTCTAGACTGACTGGCTTCTGTATTGAAAACTTCACTAAGGTTTTGTAGTTGGGGCCTCGCGTCCATGGCTACATGATTTAGCCTTTTCGAATGCGATTGACACGCTTAGGAGTCGGCCGCAGCCCATTGAGTGGAAGGGCCTTTATTTATGAAGTACCCGGTACAAAGTCGAGTCAACTTTATATATATAATGAACAACCGAAGGTGGCACCGATTCTCCCCTCCCCTTTTTTCTTAGGACCCCATTTCTTCAAACCTCTTCAGGATAAAGTCACAAGCTGAGTATATATATATCCTTGGGTCCTCTTGGGGCAATTTTCGCCTCTTGTTAACATTCGTTTCGCCGCATTCTTCACCTATGCTTTGTTGACCCTATCTATTTCAAGTCAAAAAAGACTGGCCCTTTTTACTCCACTTGTAAAGAACTTGACCGTGGCGCTGCTTTTTTTTTACTTCTTTTTTTCTTCGGGTCCTTTTATGACTTTAAATGAGAAAGTTCATGTTTCGTACTCGATCATGTGGAAAACTGACCGGCGCCACTCCAAAATCATTTCAATGGCGACTGTGCTTATTTTTCCCCATTTATTTCAGGAATCTCGATTTTGATGAAAAATTTGGATGAAACTGCAAATTTTGTAACTTTATTTGCATTGAACAAGAAGTCGGGTCATAAATTTGTGTTTTGGAAAAAAAAGAAAATAGGAGGCGTTTCCGGTTTTTATTCCACTCCACTTGCTAATCGAGAGTATTATTGCCTCGGTCCTATTTTCGGTCAAATTCATTTGTGAGCCCCTAAATCCTTGTCAGTAAGCCAAAAGTAGACTGTCAAATTCCGATGTCAGGTTCAGGAATGCACTTTGACTAATATTCAACAATGTGTCTTTTAGCCCACGAATAATATCCTAGAAAACTAAGTTTGGTAAGCCATTTTCAAAGTTACCACCTAAATTTCGTGTATATACACTTTGAGGCATAAAAAAGTAGAACCCAATAACAAAATCACAAAAATGCTTCGAATTAAACGAAATTTGGCACTTACATAGAACAATAGTGTAGGAACAAAAAACTTGTCCCGGACATGCAACAAATCTCGGATTTCATCATTTTTCAACAAGCCACAGTCCATCTAACCTAACCACTGGCTACCAAACAGTCCGGACTCGAATCCGGTGGACATATAATTTAGGGAGTTCTCCAGAAATGGAACATTTTTTTTATTGGGTTCTACTTTTTTATGACTCAGTTTTTTTTTTCAAAGCAGCACATGATATCTCCGGATACAAATTAGTATCGAGGTTATCATTTGAGTAGCAGCAGTGTCAGCCACGTGACTCTTGCCGGGACAGAAATATATCCAGCACTCTCTACGTGGTTAGGACACGTGCCGCTCAGATCTAGTTAGAGAACGAAAACACGCGCAGGGTCAGAATCAATTCTGTTTCCGTTTCCTCCTCCTTTTCTGGCGCTATCCTTTACGAACACTCGTCTGGGCTGTCTACTGAACCAGAAATTCGTTTTGACACCTCTCTACCTATTATGCATTTATGGATATGGCCCTTTTGAATGCGTGTTTATCAGGAGCAGCTCCTCACATTTATTTCTGTTCCGATTTTTGTTATCCCCCACCCCACCTCCCTCTTCCTCCTCCCCCTCCACCTCAGCCCGGATGGGGAATCTGCGTGTGTTTGCGTGCACGTGCCGGGTGCAAGTGGCGGCAGCAGATAAGGAGCGCCGTTGGTGCTGCTGACATAATTACGAGTGCCGACACTTGTAAGTGCTGGGGCTAAACAGATAGGATGCCCGAGTGACATAATGTCAATAGTTAGTTAATATGATTGCCTCGGAGGGGAGAAAAGAACATCTCATCATGCGAGCGCCGTACTTTAAAATATTGCAGATAACGCGCCATTGAATTTGATTTGCAGACATTGTCACGATTGTGGTGGCTTATAGCTCTTGTGTCGTGTAGGCGAGTAAGCCGAGATGACTTTCTGTAGGCTTAACACGCCGGATTACATTTGACTTTGCGAATAACCCCCTTAAGGGGGTTTGGCACCCTATGTATTTCAATGGGTAAAATTTGCACTTCACCCAATTTTCAAAATAAAAAAGTTTCAATAAAATTAAAAAT
>JAQGBW010003030.1:0-17542 GCA_034698625.1 Julus scanicus
AATTTTTATACATTAAAAATGCAATTTTTATACATTAAAAATGCAATTTTTATACATTAAAAATGCAATTTTTATACATTAAAAATGCAATTTTTATACCTTAAAAACGCAAGTTTTCTATGGTAAATACATACTTTTTCTATACATTAAAAACGCAATTTTTCTATGGTAAAAACGCAGATTTTCTATGATAAAAACGCAATTTTTCTAAGGTAAAAGTGTTATTTTTCTAAGGCAATTAAAGGGCGCAATTTTTCTATAGTAAAAATGCAAATTTTCTACCTTAAAAATGCAATTTTTATACCTTAAAAATGCAAGTTTTCTATGGTAAAAACATCATTTTTCTATAGTAAAAACGCAAATTTTCAGGAAAGGGGGTGGGAGAGGCGTCAAACTCAAGATTCCGCCCCGGGTGGCAAAACCTCTAGCTACACCGCTGGAATCAGTTTCATAAAATGTTCGAACACAGACACTTAGTTAAACCACATATCCTTACAATTTTAGATCATTAGGAGAATTAGTGAATGTTCAAATAAAGTAAAAAAAGCGTCTAAAAGCTCCCTAGTCTCCCCTAAATTGAAGAAATACATGGTAAGCCTATCCCACAATCCATCGCGTGCTTATGAGCGTCCTACGTCACTTCCTATTTCCGCTACGGCGCTATACCCTTCCATTCCTTTAGCTTCCCACCATTTTCGTTCCAGAATGGCGTAATTGCCGCCATTGTTCCGTGCTTTTTCAAAGTTACTAATTCTCATATCCCACTTTTCTTTTGGCACACTCTTAATTTCATCCCGCCGCGGGTGAATGGCGGCGCAGACCCGCAACAATGGGCTTAGTTCCCGTTCACAGATCGATAAATCCGTGGGAAATTTTGGGTAAAAAACTAAAACAGGTGAAAAATACCGCTGCCATTTTTTGGCGCAAAAACCAAGAAAGTTATGCGAAACAGGCAAGCAAAATCGGTAATGCCATATCGGCTATAACACGTGGGGGTGACCTCAAAAACGAGTGGAAATAAAAACAACACCCGGTTTTTTTTGCGCAAATATTGCACGTTTTAGTTTGCGGCACATACCTTCACGCACGCACGCGTTAGATAAATAAGTTTTCGTGGAAAAAAAAAATACTTATAAATGGGTAATAAGTTGTCCATGGTTTTCAGCGGCGAACGGCATTGTGCCTGGTCTGATATGGGACAATTCAATCAATTCACATTTTTCAGATTTTAATGGTAAACTATGTTTCGAAAACCACCCACCTACGGTTATTTGACACGCATATTTTATGAACACGAATTTACAGGAAAAAAAATCGTTTTGTCCTGGATTCGATCCGCGGTTTCAGGACTTGTTAAATCTTACGTCTACCTATAATCTTATTCCGCATACTTGCCGCAGACAAGCACTAAAATGCTCATTCTTTACAAACATCTATATTATACAAAACACCGTTTTCGCAAAATGTTTTTACGAAAAAAGTTTTCTTTCTTGTCTGCGGTTTCAGAAAATTTTAAAAAGCTGAAGAGTGATTTTATATTAAAAATTGAAAATATAATTTTATAATAATGTGTTGTGCGTTATTCCTTACATAGTTCCTTATAAAATATAATTGCATAATAATGTGTTGTTATTCCTTGTATAATTTGCGATTTTTTAGAAAACCAGAAATTTTTGCTTGTTTAATCGTCATATTAGGGGCAATAAATCATATTTGATTTTGACAACATTTAAAGAACTTCCAAATGGCAACAATGTTTTACTTGCCATAGACAAGCACTAAAATGCACATTCTTCAAACATCTATTCTAAAAAACACTTTTTTGCAAAACGTTTTTACGAAAAAAAACCGTTTTTCTCCTTGTTTAAGGTTTCAGAAACATTTTAAAACGCTGTAGTGGTTTTATTTTAAATATTGAAAATATAATTGTATAATGTGTTGTTATTCCTTGTATAATTGGAGATTTTTTAGAAAACCAGAATTTTAACATGTTTAATCGTCATGTTAGGATCTTTCTTTACAAACATCTATCCTAAAAAAAATTAAAAAAAAAACATTTTTCACGAGAAAAAAAAACCGTTTTTCTCCTTGTTTATGGTTTCGGAAACATTTTACAAAGCTGTAGTGATTTTATGTTAAATATTGAAAATATAATTGTATAATGTGTTGTTATTCGTTGTATAATTTGAAATTTTTCAGAAAAACAAATTTTAACACGTTTAGTCGTCATGTTAGGAAAGTTCTTTACAAACATCTATTCTAAAAAAAATTTTGCAAAACGTTTTTCGAAAAAAGGTTTTTTAAGGTTTTTAAAGGATTTTAAGATGTTTAGTCGTCATGTTAGGGGCAACAAACTATTTGATTTTGACTACATTCAAACCCCAAATGCCAACAATATTTCACTTGCCACAGACAAGCACTAAAATGCACATTCTTTACAAACATTTATTCTACAAAAACACTTTTTTGCAAAATGTTTTTTTACTAGAAAAAGGTTTTCCTTCTTGTTTGCGGTTTCAGAAAAATTAAAAAAATTGTAGTGATTTTATATTGAAAATGTAATTGTATAATAATGTGTTATTATTCCTTATATAATTTGCGATTTTTTTTAGAAAATCATAAATTTGAACATGTTTAGTAGTCATGTTAGGGGCAACAAACCATATTTGATTTTGCCTAAATTCAAAGAACTTAAGTTTGCAACACAATCTTTTTTTGAAATTAGTTTACAGACAGACAGTAGTGCTCGTGTCAGTGCATAACAGTGAATGTCCAGTAATTTTTTTTCATTATTTTTGTTTATATACCTTGTATTTTAGCATCGCGTGTATCTTGAATAAACATTAGGTACTATATAATTTAACTTAGAATAGCTAAATTTTAAAAAACAGAAAATAAATAATTGTATTTGAAAACACAAATATTTTATATATGCATTCGTCTGTTTTCACATTAATTATAATAATCATTGAATTAAAATTGTACATAATGCATATTTGTGAAGGCAATTTCAAATAAAATTGGCAGTACTTTTACCTTCAAATAGTCTTTGAAAATATTAAAAAATTTACAACTAGTTTTAGAATTATTTTCTTTAAAAAACAAAAACTAACATATTAAACTTTTGAGCTTATATTTCGTTTTTGTGCAATAAACCATATATTTAAAGCAATACAAGTCGTATGTATCTTGAAAATCGAATTACTGTTGAAGTCTGATTTAAAATGTCAAAAATACTGTAACACATTACAAATATATTTTACATGAATCAAATTTTATATATATTTTTGAGACTCATGGCAATTATTTTTAATTAGGTGAGTTTTGTAAGAATGTATATTTTCAAAGTTATTTCATCACGCAGCATTGGGTCATCTTTACTATCTTCAGGTAACCTGGTGGGCCCATTAATCCCAGCCAGCATTCCTAAAATCTTATTACTAAGTATTATTAAAATGTTAACCTCAATAGCGAGGACTAAAGTCAAGGCGAATAAAAAATATCTAGGTTCATCCCCCCATCGCCCTCTACCGTTTTTTTACAAACTTCTTTAGGTCATTTCCATTCAAGGTTTTGCCCCTAAATGGGATATCCCGTTAGCAATATGCAAAAGAAAAAATAAGGCGGGTCACGAATTGCCACTCAGATAGCCCGTGTGTGTGTTATTATCTCGGTTTGGCAACACGAACTCTTTTAAGAAAATAAAAAACAAGTAGAAGGGTTGAGTGAAAATCAATGAGGACAACAATTTCGCATGCCACAGCAAACGCAATTAAACTTGCAGGCTGTGTAACTTCAATTTCAAAGAGAAAAGAAGATAAAGGAGTCACCCACCCACCCAATGTGAATTTTGCAAACTCATTTTCTGGTAGATTTTACATAACATTCACTTTCCCTTAACTGTGACGCGCTAGGAATGACAGCATCTGATATGATGCAACCACATGGATCTGAAAACTTGTACAAGCGAATTCTCGTACAATTTTCACTGTAGACTGGTCATCCAAGTACTCAAATTAATCGTCAGGGACAGTAGATTGCCAATAAAACGCATTTTTAGGCCAAATTTAGGATTGAAAACTCGATATGTTCGAAAAAGCCAAGTTGGAGCTACGTTTCTCTATATAATCGAGATGATATCATAACAACCATTACCTTATCAACAGATTTTTGGTTCAACAAACTTGCAATGAGCCCGACCAAACATCCTTTTAGTTAAAATTTAAATAATAATCATCAATTTAAGAAATGCGGAACCTTAATTGAAAGTAATATTGCATGAACACATACCTTTGCAGTTACAATTATAGGATATTATAAACACAATTTCAAACAAAAATTCAAGAAATGACTAAAAAAAAAGAACGAACAAGCAAAGTCAATGACAGTGTCACAAATTTGTTAATTTAATTCAACTCAGTACCCTTCAGTCAGTAAATAAATACCATATGGTAGTTGAGTCGTACCCAATGTCAGGAAAATGCCTCTACCTCAGTAGCGACTTAAAGAGATTGTTAGATTGAATTTCAACTAAATGTGGACATTAACCAGGAAGACAATTCCATCGTCTAATCGCATGCAAAAAGAAGGACCAACTCAGTAGGACTACTCTTTTATATAAAGTTAATGAAAGCCTTTACACCAGAGTAAGTCGTGGGCGGTAGCCGTTACACACCAATGATGAATTTACCACGAAATACCGAAAACAAAGACACAGTCCTATGTCAAAAACAAAATAAAATCAACGTGTATAAAAAAATTCAGTTTTAGATAGCTAGATGTTTTTACTTTTTAAAACAAAGGGCCCAAAATTTGGCCAATAAGCACAGGTGTGCCACCCTGCAATTAACAAAAATCCTCTATGTAGCATACAGAGGTTTTTGGGGCTTCTACAGTGCAACCTCGCTTAACGAGCACCTCTCAAAACAAGTAATTCGCAAAACGAGCAATATAAATTGTAAAAAAATACGACTTGCTTAACGAGTGGCGTGGATAGGGGAATCCACTACAAATTTATTCATTGATAATGTGGTGTCGCATTTTTACCAAATTTTGAAGCGTTGGCAAAAACAAATGTCTATAGACAGCTTTCTAGTAAAAAGGAATTAGGTATGAATGTAGGTAGGAATATGTGTATTTTTCTTTGAATAAATGTTACACAATGGAACGCATTATCGTATTTTACATCAATTTATATGGTAAAAATTGTTTTGCTTTACGAGTAAGACTCCGGAACGAATTATGCTCGTTATGCGAGGTTCCACTGTAGTGTTTCCACCCTAGAACAACCATAACAGAGGCTTCGTCACTGGACTAGTCTATCTTTCACGTCCATCAGATAGTTCTCAGTGTTCCTTTCTGAGCAGAGAACGGCTTTCCTATTTGAAGGTAACTAAATATGGCTGAAAGACAAAGGTATGACAGGACTTGACGAGATCACGTTTCCTGCAAGCCTTACAATTACTTAACACCCTTTAATTCGACCATATTAATCCCTGGGGCCAAAAGAGGAGGATAACTATTTCATTGTAACAAAAAAAACTGTTTCCGGGTGTATTCATCCGCCCCCTCGTGGCATGGCTTATGGCAAATTCAGCATAATTTCAAAAATAAAACAATAAGCACAGTAGTAGTTTTTGCTGGAAAACCAATTTCGATCCAATTTGAGGCTTATGAAAACGCCTGCAAATCCTCCAAATTATCGGGTGATATCTAACCCAGTGACCTTTAAATTAAGCCGCCAGAGGGCTTAATTTTCCAGGAGGGTATAATTATCGGCACGCATGAATCGAACTATTTTCCCCTAAATTACCATGTTACGTATTGTTGTCAAACAACAATAGCTATTGCTCTTTAACAGATACCCGGAAAAATGGCCAGTGCAATGGAGAGGATATCCGTGGGGTCAGCCGCTTGCAGCTCCCCTTGTGTGAGGAAAATCGAGGTTAAATGATACGAGCGCCGTTGGGTGTGGACAAGGACGTTCACGAGGACACGTAATCTTGAGTTGACCAATATGGGTTACCTACGGGTCACAAGGGTATCATATGATTTTTCCATTCGAAAACAAAACTATCCTCTGCCATCTACAGACCAGAGCAAACTCGAAACAGAAACAGGGTTTTTGGAAACATGTTTATGATAAAAGTTAGCTCACCAGTTTTCTGTCAATTCAAGTCAATACCCTACAGTCAGCAAATAAATGTCATATGGTAGGGAGGTTGTAACCAATAATTTTAGGAGAATTCTCCTATCAGTAGCGACTTGCAATCATTGTTAAATTGAATTTTTACTAAATCTGGACTTTTGCCAGGAAGGCTTAACACGTACTGGCTTACACGCTTAAGCCCGTCTTGTCGTATGGAGTTGGGTATTTTTTGACATGACAGCAGAAGTTATTTCGTGATAATATTTGTTAGTACACAAGGTAGCATCTCAATTCCTTGTTATGTTAGGAATACCTTAAGTTGGCCCTTACTGGGGATGCTAAACCTGACATTTATAAGACGTACATTAGTAATCTATAGTGGAGGTTTGAGGGGATGTGGGTTATGTACCGTTTCTCAGTTTAAGGAATCTGTGTTTGATGGATGGTGGTGGTGAGGGCTTGTTTTATATAGTTGCCACCATTATGGATATTTTATACTGAAGCCATAGCAATGGTATATTCTGAACAGGGTTAAGGAGGGATTGTTCGAAAGCCCTTGTGCGTGTTATGTTACAGAAAAATGTAGCTTTTGCTCTGCTATTGAGAATCGGAGTGTAAGGGCAAGTTGTTCGCCAGGGAGGCTATTCTACCATATAATCGCATGCAAAAAGGACCAATAGTAAGCATCCTTTTTGGCACGAAGCTCGTTCAAAGAATTTGAGTGATTACATATGTCTACTCCTACAATGGTCGTTAGATGCGGAAATCATCAAAATTTATTCATCAAAATTGTGACCCAAAAAAAGTGTTTGCTCAAAAAGTAGTCCAATCAAAGAAAACAATGTTTGCTGTTCATGGCGCTCCTACCAAGGCTTGTATACCATTGCACAGTGCATTGACCCATGTGCTTTCTAGAGAGAGTTAATGCCAGTTTTTGGCCATAGTATATACATTCGAAATGGTTTTTTTTTATTGTGGACACTATATTTAGACAAACCTGTTTATCAAAACATGTTCATGAAACCAAGTTTCGGGAAATTGGTTTATAGACACCTTGTTTCTGTTTCGTGTTTGCTCTGGTCTGTACTAGGCATTAAAAGAACAACAAAAACTTCGTTCCGTGAAAGTAGCACAAAAAGTTCACTATTGTTTTCAGTGTACTAATTATGGGCATTATGACCTATAATAATCAACAATAAGAATTTAGATTTGTAGAAAAATAAAAAAATTCTTTTCTTATGATGTTACTTAGGCATTTGGAACGACATTTTCAGTTAATTCAAAATTTCGTTTTTTAATATGTATTTTATCGACGATAAATTTTCATACATCATTTAATATCTGGAAACCATATAATATATTTATTATATAAAGTATGTAACTTATTAACTATCATCATTGGTTTCCATTTTGTAAACAGGTAATGTTATTTTTCTAGAGTCATATAGTGCATGGTAAATTGCATTTTTAGTCTGAAAGTGACCAAATACGTGATATGGCAAAATTAATAAACATTACAAATAGCACATGTGCTATATATTTTCAAAAAAACTCAAGGATTATCTTCACACTTTCTTGAAAAGTTCAGAGATATTGGAACAAAAGAGTAATTACTGAGAATTTATTATTACTGTATATATTGATATAATATGACTTTTAAGACATTACACGGTACCTATATGTTAACCTTAAATAACTGCTCTTGTCCAGGTTGTCCTATAATGAGGACAAGAGCAATTACTTACATTTATTAATTAGTTTTATAAACGAGCTAAGATAACTAACAAAATAAGGAAAATATTTTATCACAATTGCGAGACAAAGAACAACATAATTGCTATTATACAGAAAAAGAAGGTCGCCTACACCAAATTAGTTCATGTTTGTGTAGCTATCACATGATTAGCAGAACATTCGAAATTGTTTTGGTTTTTTTTGGTTACTTTTTGTGATTATTAATCACAGGCACCAAATCGGTCTTGTTTCTAGTAATACTTTCACATTGCCAAAATTTGGAACTATTAATATTTTTTGTAGATTTAGAAACAATGAGCAATGCTTATAAATGTGGATAAACTATGAAAAATGGATCTACCCAAATACATTTCCATATTTAAGGAAAAAATAAGAAGCATAGTGTACATCATACAGTGGTAAATAAATATAAAAACATTTTTTAAAAAATGGCAAATCTTCATTAACCGCCAAAAATTTGTATTCATTCGTATTGCACATCCATGTAAAAAATCTGAAGCCATGTAGCTGAGTCAGCTTTATAAAGCAGTTTCAGTATTCTGAAATGAAAATTCCATAGACTTGTTGTGTCAGAAGTAATTAATCACTTGTAAAATATGACTGCGTGCACCAAGTTTTTCCAGAGAAGGATAAAAAAACAAAAAAAAACATCCGCATCGGTGTAGTAAAATATGGTAGCAGGTAATTAACTACCCAGGCGGACCTTAAATCCTGCCTTAAATGATAACAGCTGAGAGCTAAAATACGTATGCTGAGGAATTTCCCGGGTTTTCAGCAAATGACCTCCAACCACTAGTGGCGTGGTCACTCCAGCCAAAAACATTAAAATACCAAAAAAAAAACCAACAAGGACACGGATGATGACAAAGCAACACTACCCCTGGTGAGGTAATACCCCTTAAAGTTCCTGGAACACCGTTATCGGATGTGTACAGAAATCTCTTGCCAAATGCCAAAATTAAATTAACCACCTGATGGGAATTACAGAAATCATTGGTCCACAAATGGCCACCATGGCAGCAACTTGGGAACCCTGCGCCCAAGGGATCACAGAGAGGGCAACGACTCCCTTGGGCGTAGGTAAGCCTCTGATGGAGAAAGTGATGAATGTGCAAACTTTTATCAGAACCGGCCAGTGGGTAGTGGTTAGCTAATACCTTATTTGGAGTCTTTTTTTGGCTGGACAAGGACTTGATGTAACTCGTGTGGGCAGATCCTCCTTTTGGCAATCCATGACGAGCAGCAGTGAATAGCCTCATGAGACAAGAGTTGAGCATTGAGCAATAACTAGTTTGTCATGCATTTAGATATCAAAAACTCTGGAGGCGCTACACTAAAGTAATCGACAACTGTTTCATCCGTTGAACCTCCCTTGTGAAAGCCACCCTTGAAGAAAAATGCACTTCTGTACAACGGGGTGACTGTTCCATGACAGCTGCTCATGACACAGTGTACAAGAAGGGGTCACTTGACCTCTTGCTCCGCCTCCATATTACAAACTTAAAACGACAAGAGTTGCACTAATGTACTAGATAATCTTGAAGTGTTGGAGTTGTAGAATTTCTTAGCACTTTTCATAACTAGATATTTTATCAATTAGTTTACAAAATTACAGGAAGATAAATCTGTAATACATTAACTGCAATCCATCGCAAAGTTACCGTATATTGATAAATGTTGCAGTTGCTGCTAAACGTTTGTTCAACTTTGCCAAGTTTTTCAGGAAACTATGATACCGTGCAGTTATATATCAGATCTGTAACACATTCATTCTTTCTGGAAGTGCTTATGCATCAGGGAATTTTGATGCAGATATTTGACAATTTTAAACAAAGTTTTGATTGACTAAACCTAACTAGTCATTAAATTCTGCTGCAGAAAGCGCAAGCTAAATTAAAGCCATTTTGTAGAATATATTCCATTCTTACAAATATTCATAACTATTATATATGTAAGTAAAGCTTAAAAATAGACAAAATGCGTAACAGGAACTTCAGAGACATCTCTTTAATAAAATGTTACTCATCCTCCAATATTGGAATTCATGAATTGTCCAAAGTTTTCAAGATATTCTTCAGTGACACATTCAAGAAGTTATGCACCCTAGTTTATCTTAACCAGAGATCCTGAATCTGCAATGATACTTCAGTGTTCTTGTATCTGTGTTATCAACTACTCCTGTCATTGGTCTGTTTAAGAACACTGACTTATTCGACCATCCAGAATGTACAGTCGAGGGTGATGGCCTGTGTTGTTAGCCATCACGTGGGCTGTTACATAAGGATGTTTATGATTATATAATGCAGCTTGTCTTTTTATTTAGTTTGTGCGAATTCTTATTGCGGTAAGTTCTGCTCTTTGCTGGCATATTGCTCTGCAGCAGCTCCTCATTGTCGTTTTTTCAATAAAAACAAGTAAATAACAACACAAAAGCTAATTTTCTTAAACAGCAACACCATTGTTGAAAAATTCATTAGCAATGCAAAAAGACGAAGTAAGCGTTGGTGTACAACTTCTTCAACCAAGTCAAAAAGTGCTCCACCCATTGGACTTGAACTGCGGGAGGACAGCAGCAGTTAGCCTTGGCTAAAATTAATTGAATGTCATTTAAAACTAATGCTGATAACAATTCAACGTCGAACAAGTACAAACTCAACTTTCTATGAAAATTAATAACAGGTGGCTTTAGGAGGGTCTAATAATCATGTTTTTGGAGTAATAAAACAAGTGGGATTAAGAATTTATTAAAAACTTGGAGCTATCAGTATTTCCTGCCCACATTTAACCACTCCGTCTAAATGAAGTCTGATATAGACTACATTTCGATACTTATCAGATTTTGGTGGTTTTAAATCAAATAATGCATGTTGCAAAGTTAAACTTTTCTAAAGATACTTCTATTTCCAGAAAATAAATAAGCTTAAAAATATCTAAAACTGAAACATACTTCAAATATTTTATTGTTTCTGAAATTACGAAATTACTAAACTATTTGACATGGCCATTTTGATCAGACTAACTATCCAAAAGTGTACTATACACGTACAGTATCCAACAAACAACCAGTGTTCTCTCAATCATAAAAATCGAACAGATAAGCAAAACAAAAACGGAGTTGCTGCAAACATGTTTGCGAAAAAGTTTTCTCACCAATTCTCCGATCATAGAACCATAACAACTCGTTTTTCAGCAAATATTTCGGAGTTTACACCTTAAATTTACCTTATGTTCATCACAGTATACATTCATTGGTAGGAGCGCCATGACCGGCAAACATTTCCTTTGCTTTGAAATGTTTTTATATGCGGACACTTTGTGCAACCTATTTAATGAAACACGTCCCTAAAAACACGTTTGCAGAAACTATGTTTTTGCTTCATATTTTCAACGGAGTGGATCGGGTTTGATGCAGAAATAGTTTGCACATTGCATTTTGGATAATGGGAAGAAATCATGATACATGAAAAGTGGTCCTATTGTGGACCTGCTCGCAATAATTGTAGCTAAAAGCATACTACTAGGGTCATGCCAATGTGCCCTAAAGGTGGGTATCCACCAAAAGAAACTTACCACACAAAAAACATACACAACAAACATTGATGTGTCCAGAAGTGTTTGCAAACAATGTAGCGATCGCACGAGAGGCGGTCCGGATCAAAGGAATTTGCCACACATGTTTGGAAAAACATGCTGAAAACATTGTTTCAGTGTTTTTGTGTATGTTTGATGTTTTTTTTTTTTTTTTTTTTTGGTGGATACGTAGCTTAATATCCAGTGGTCCATGTATCCATTACGCACTGTATCTAATGATACCTAGATACAAATGAACAAATTCTGCATCAATAAACTTGTATTTCACATTTAAATTAAAAAATTTCCTTTACCACAGAATTTAACTGTGGTTTTGAATCCTTGAACCATCGGATTAAACAGCTTTCCAGGACAATCGGATTTACTTTTAAAATGTTTTTTTCATTTTTCTTATTTGCAAATATTGCAATGATGGATGGGACCAGAAAACGCAAGCTGCAAATCGATCCGCATTCCTGTGCAACACAGTCAACCAGAACAAGTTAATGAGTAAAACCTCTCTAAAAATAATGGTTTGTACTAGTCCGAAGTGGGATTTTCCCCGATTCAAGATGCAGTCCAAACCTGCCCCAGAGGTGGTAAGCAGCGCCGCCCTTGACTCCACAACAGCGACAAGGTCAAGTTTGTTTTCAGGTCCTCAATCCTGTTTCGCTCTACTGACTTCTTGGCCAGTCCTGGCGTCCTGTGACGTCACCTGCATGAATCACATCATAGAATCTTAACCAAAATTCACAGGGTGTTGGTTTTTTATGCATAATCCCTACATTAAAAATTCGGATGGGGGCCAAGATAAAAACAAGATCCGCTTCGTAAGTAGGCGCAAAAAAAGAAATTTACGACAAAAATTGTATTTTTTGCCAATTTTTTGCTGCCATTTGTAGGCCAGAAAATGTAATTTCGGTCGCCAGGGGAGGGGACAAAATATTAATCAAATTCGGCATTAGGAGGTCAATAGGCGTCCCTCCAAGGCTGAACTTGTATGGTCGGTTGCACAGGTCTTCGTTAACTGTACCACCAAGATTTTAATTAAAGATAATAACAAAACTTGAACCTCTGGTAAAATCTTATAAGGCTTTTGATGGATTTTTATGGTTGTATTTTATGGATATATTAATCGATGAAAAAGCATAGTAGTGATGTTGCAGTAATAAAGATGTATGATGTTATTTGGTATATTTTTAGTCAGTAATCCTTGGATTAACAATTAATTATTATTTAGAAACAACCAAAAAATGTACCTATATGTTAAGTTTCAGCAGTGACCCAGTCTAAACATTTAGGAAGGTATAGTCAGTATATAGTAGCTTTAACGTGACTATGTTTTTAACAAAGTATAATCACACGTATACGCGAAAAACTCCACCCAGTATACCTGTTTACTTTTGCAAAATTTGTTTACCTATCTTGATAAACATTTTAGTACAGTATAGTTCAAATAGGATTTCGTGTCTGGGTTATGAGAATCAAAACAGTAGACGAAAGCCTTCAATAATGAGAATAAGCTAATATCATTAAAACTTTAAAAATAAGGTAAGGCACGTGACTGCACAAGAGTAATATGTTGTTGACATAAATGATGTCGACAATGCATGGTTAGGATGTACTACACATATAGGCGAGTCACCTAAAAGTGAGTCAAGGCGATTATTTAGGAAAACATTAGGTTTATATATACAACATTATCACTACCAACATATTGATACATGTGTCCCAAACTTCCAACGTTGAATTTTTTGGTTTATTTGATAGAATTTGCGTCATAAAATTGTCATACACAGCCACTTAGTTAAACTACATTACCTTACAATTTTAGACCTTACAATTTTAGATCAATAGGACAATTAACGAATGCGCAAAAAGATGTTTTAGTAAAAAATGCCACAGTGTGAATCTGCCACCAAAAGCGACGGAAATGACGTCAAATAGAACGCTCTGTAGGCGGCCATTTTTGTGCCACTGACCGCCATTTCCTCTCTGGGCGGGAACATCCCATATTAAATAAATGCAAATTAGGCTAATCGCCATACTAACGAATCCGCCCCTACACACAACGCGAGGTGATGGGTTAAGGTGACCAGGAGGGTGAGCGCAGCCAAGCATAGCGTAATTTACCCGACTCACTTTACGCACCGAAAATGCGGCATTACAATTAATGACCAGATTTTTTTTATCGTCCAGCTGACAGGTATTTATGCACTCCGGGGTGCCCCAAGGTCGGCCGATTATCACTAACGTCATTAACTTCAATAAATTAAGCTTA
This sequence comes from Julus scanicus, assembly GCA_034698625.1. Classification (NCBI taxonomy): domain Eukaryota; kingdom Metazoa; phylum Arthropoda; class Diplopoda; order Julida; family Julidae; genus Julus; species Julus scanicus. The sequence continues at coordinate 13,755 of JAQGBW010003030.1, forward strand.
CAATAAAAAAATGGATACCACAAGGTGAGCTTGGAGTGGATGAAGGGAAACCGTAATTTACCACTCAGAAAGACAATTAAACCGAAATTTCAAATGAAACAATAAAAGTAAATTATTTATTTAATAATGTAATAATAAAGTATAATTAAATTAAAAACAATGGCCATTTGGGATGTCAAGGCATTCGACTCAAAAACTAACTTTGCAAAATATGCAGTAGGACCTATACAGATACTTCTTCGTCAAAAATGCATGTAGGTCTATGTATTCTCTTATTGCATATAAGGTATGTATTCTCTTATTGTACATAGGTATGTATTCTCTTATTGAATATAGGTATGTATTCTCTTATTGCATATCAAGTATGTATTCTCTTATTGCATATAAAGCATGTATTCTCTTATTGTACATAAAGCATGTATTCTCTTATTGTACATAAAGTATGTAAACATTATGGTGTACAATTTGTGAAAGTTTACAAAACGTGTTTTTGTATAAAGTAAAAAAAATAACAAAATTGTATTCAGCTGTAATTATGTTTGCAAAACACATTTTTCCAATAAAATAAAGTTCATTTAGAGTTGTATAGCCTATTGTCTGAATAATCGTCCAATGATATCCTTTGATAGAATTGCCTCGATATTTAAGATCCTAAAAGTGTTTCCACGTGATTAACACTAGCGAGTTAATCATCGTATTTCACATTCCACAAAATTCCATGTATTATAATATTGAGAACTGTTATACTAGATAGCATCTCGAGAGTTTCTCTCACGTGGGAATGCACATTAAAGCTAAGTTTAGGAAATTTTGTGGAATACGAGATTGCAGAGGTTCACGATTCAAATCTGGATTGGTTTCTAGTAGCACATGTATGCTGTCCTAATTTTAGTCGTTCATAAACTGGTAGTAGACCAAATAAATAAGGAAATTTTTCAACTTAATGCCCCCTGTCACCGTATTTTTCAACTTTTTCCCACTCACTGCACAATGAACAAGGTGATAAAATTGTCAAGGCACACCATAATATTTTTCTCTCTATTTCTCAATGAAATACATTTGTGGAATAAGTAATCCGTTTTATGAAGAGCTTAATTTGTTCTTCCTAGATTTAAATCCTAGATTAATGTTTTTTAATCCTATACCCAAACTTCTCTGCTGCAAACAGGAAAACAACCATACTTAACATTTCATAAATATTTGCTTTATAACCCAGACATCCATATTGTCAATTAGGCAGACTGTCTTAAGTGGCAGATTGTCAATAGTTTGCTTATTCATACTTATTTAATGACCCTCATGACCTGCTTAGAGCACAATAGGTCGAGCAAAGAAGAGCAGACGATTATCAAATAGCAGAGGAAAAATCACGGTAGTGGTCGAATTTTAGAGGAACAAACCTGGTGAAAAAATCTGAAAAACCAGGAAAGAACATGCACATTCTGAATATCAGACATTCGAAGCATTGCTATGGATGCTATGATGCCACCACCTAAAAGTAGGATTTCTACCCTGGTGAAAAAAACAATAGAAACCAACAGAGATTTCTATTGGTTTCTATTGTTATTTGGACACGATTGGTTTTAATTGTTTTCTATGGTTCCTGTATTGACTTCTATGGTTTGGCTGTATTGACTGAACAATAGAAAACCATAGATAACAATTGAAACCAATAAAACCAATAGAAAACAACGTTCCAAACAACAATAGAAAACAATAGAAATCTCTATTGTTTTTTACCAGGGTGATTTCTAACATAATAATCTCCCAGACCCAGGTATCCACGATGTCCAGCTTACTGTCTTTATTAAAAAAAATTATTGAAAACTGTTTCGGTTTTTGGGAAAAAATGGAAAAGATAGAAAGCTTGCAAAATCTGACAAGGTTTTTTGGTCAGCTTGAAAAATCTCCCTATTCTGGTTGAGTTCGTGTGAAGTACCAAACCCACGACAGACAAAAATTATCGTGTACCAGAAGTGATTCAGAAAGCACGATAATGGAAGCCGTCATTATTTTATGTAGAAATGGAAGCGAAAATTGCACGCGATCCGCTTATTTTATGTGGCAAACGAGTCATTATGTAACCAAAGCAAGCGCGGCGACCAGAAACCGAAGCCAGTGTAGAAAAAGATGAAGAAATCAAATGACTGTAATTAAAGTGCACTACAATTATCTCGAAAATTTAAGTGAATTACCGCCTCAAGTCTTCTCAGCTTGTGTTTTTTACCCTATCAAACAGACCTACATTAAGCCACAGGCATGAGTAATTTGTAGACTTCTGAATGCGCATCAAACGGCCATCTTGTAGCACTAATTGTTCATTTATCACATAAGACATGAGTTTGGTGTAAAGTCATCCCGAAATTCGATAAAAAAATTCCGAAAAATGGGCTGACAAAGCAACGTACATAAAGGCGCTTCCCAAAACGCTTTTTTTGCATTTCAGATCAAGACTTTCAATGCTTTCTCTAAATATAACAGGTTTTTAATAGCCAATTATGTTAATTGGAATAAGCTGCAATTATCAAACATTGCGATTTTTAAATTATTTATAGAGATTCAGAAATATCAAAAGCAGTTAAAACAAATTATGTATCCATAAAGAAGCAAATACAGCTCCAAAAATGGCGGTCTGGCATACACAATATGAGCCTGCATGTGTGAAGCTGTGATATGCATCTGGGACTTGAGGTTCAGCTCGGTCTCAAGCTCATGTAATTTGAGAAATTTTAGTATGGAGCATAATGGTGGTAAGGTGTGTATTTTTGCAAGTGAAATTGGCGTATTTCATAATTCAGGCAAACTATTTTCAGGAGATTGGTCCTACTGCAGTTGCTCACCAAACTGCAACTCAAAGTTTGCAACAAAGTTAATTCTGGCAGAATCTTTTGAGAAATCTCTCAATCACAACCTTGCATAATTGCCCCTGAAAACCCATTCTATTATTGGGGTTAATGGGAATCTGAGGACAAAATTGCCTAAGCAAATGGGACGGATTAAGTCATCCTCTTGTCCCCATATAGTGACTTGTAGAGATAGCGTTGACGAAGGCATATTAAGAATGCCAAAAACACCCTCGCAGATGACCCCCACCCCTTAATCCCAAAAAAATAAAAACAAATGAAATGCATCATTGCGCAAGCCTTGTCCCTCTTTCAGGACAAAAGAATAAGCATTCAAAAAGCAAACTGGCACCAACAATTCGGTTGAGACAACCAACCTTGTCAGGACACAATGAGAAAATGGCCGAAGCGAAAGTAGTTTTGAAAAGCGAAATCCCCTAAACTGGGATCCAACCCAATTCAATTCAAAACCTTTGAGATAAACCGAAACACGAAAAAAGAGTAAATTTGCGAATTTAGGATGTCATGCCCACCTACGCGTGCGCTTGTATTTGTATCCATTGTTTGGTTTTTATTCACCAGAATTATGATAATAATGATGATAATAAAATCGCATTTTTAGAAGTAAAAAAGCGAAAAATACCTGCACCATGAAAAGAAAAAAATTAACGCCTATATATTGTCCCATAAACGCTTGAAAACTATACATTTCGATGGGGACCAGGAAAAAAGTACAGTAATGGAAAAAAGCCCCACTGCCATAACAAGTTAGGATTGCCTATTCTGGTTTAGGTTAGTTTGGATTAGAATAGGTTAGGCTTGGACTTTTTTAATGTAACCTATTTAGACACACCACGAATTTATTAGACTTATGTAACGATCAGGCCTATTGGGAGGGATCAATGGGTGATCAGGATCAGATCACTAGATTGATTTCCCTGGAAA